>PVJI01011636.1:0-55097 GCA_004026765.1 Micronycteris hirsuta | reverse complement strand
TCTTATCACTATGGAAATAACCCAAATGAATAAGCAAACCGACAAGGACAAGTGACTGAGAATTTCATCTGAATCACCAGGATTATACTCATTAGCCTATAAATATGCTTTAGGAATTCCATCTTCAAAATTTCCTTGCAGGACCCTTTTCCCACATTCTTCACATAGGTAAAGGATAAGAAAAAGCCTCAAAGCATTAGGGATAGTTGCTCTTGTTTTTATTTTAAAAATCAATTGTTGATACCTAATTTTGACCATTTACTTAAAGGTCAGTTAACATAACCATACATTTGTACTTAATATAGAATTATTTCACTATTAGAAAGATGATATTAAAGAGCAAATATATAGCAAGTAACAAGTAACTATGTAATATTTTCTTGAAAAGGGAAACTACTGTTAGCTCATTCTTCTTTACTTTCCCACTCATAATTTCTTTTTCCACATAAACAATATTTACACATTGTTTCTTAGATTGTCAAAGTAAGAAACCAATTTGCTAACTTGGGCTTTCTATATAATAATAATAATAAAGACCTGACAAAAATGTTATAATTTATCATCAGCAATAATATAGTAAATAATCATCAATAAAAATAAAAATCTATATGTCTCTAAAATTAATAGTTGAATTAATTAAATTACAATAATAATTCCAATGGTTTTTAAGGGTCAAGGGTAAGAGAAATAATGCAGAAGAAATGTTTCTTAAAGGTTAGATACACTGAGAACAGGATTGTTCTGTTGGATCTGGCAACAATGACCTTGTCAGAGGTCATTCTTGACCTTAGAAAAAGCAGATTTCAGAGGTTTGAATGAATAGATGTGAAAATGGAATTACTGCTGACTATGACCTTCAGAAGTTTGCCTATGTAAAGAATGTGAAAGAGGGGTTATGCAAAGAAATTTTGAAGATGGAATTCCTATAGCATGTTTATAGACTGAGAAAAATCCCAGTGATTCAGATGAAATTCTTAGTCATTTATGCTACAGAAAATGTTTTCGCATTATTGACATATCCTTAAATTAATACAGACATATCCATTTCTAGTAATTACTAATGAGTGGTATGCACAGATACCCCCATGACCTTTCCCAGATTTTGTCAAGATGATTATTAAGTTTCATTGTTGTACGTACAGCTAGAGATTAGGTTATTCATAGCTCCCAGATCAATCCCCAGTAACCATCAGTCCATCCAGCCAGCCGGCCACCCTCTATTGATCCGTTCATCCATTCAGCACATGTTTTTATAGTTTTACTACATACAAAAAGTTAAACTATAGTGGTCTTTCCAGACTGAGATACCTGAAATCTGATGTGCTATCTGGCCTGATTGTATTATATTCTTAACTAATTCAGAATACGAAAACAAATAACCAAGCAAATGTAAGGGAAAAACTCATTTCCTGTGTAAATAGTATTGAGTCTTACCTCTACTCCTTTGCCTACACAGGCAGAAACTACAGCAGAACAATAGTTAGATTAGAAAAAAATCTTTTAACTTTGTGAATACAGATAAGATACAATGTATAAACTGTGAAAAGTATTTATAATATATGGCAAAATATGACTGACATTCTTAAAAGATCTTTAAAATCAATTGGAAAATAAAGATTACCCAAGTGGTAAAATAACGAACAGGCAGTTATCCAAAAACTAATGATGACAACAACAAAACCAGATGAAAATAAGATGTGTTCAATCTTCTGGTGATCACAAATTAAACAATAATGAGAAAGCATTTTTCCTTTTATATTTTCCATGGATATAGAGAATAATAAAACCTAGCATTGCTAAAATATTTTGAGACTTCCACTTTGCTAGAATGCTGAGGAGAAGGTAAATGGGCACAGGCTTGTTTAAGAACAATGTTGACAACATGCGTTAAACATCACCATGTGAATTCATCTGAACCTAGTGATTCCACTACTGAAATGTTTTCTTAGGAAATTCATGAAAATCCTTTGCCAGATACATGAACAGAAGGGTTCAAAGCCATGATAGTAATAACTACAAAAAAGTAGAAATACCAAAACATCCTTTCTATAACAAAGATTTAGTAAGAAGAGATTATACTGTATGCACATAATGTATATAACAATTAAAATTATCTCCTGAAGAATACTGACATGCTTTCGGTCAAGATGGTGGCATAGGTAAACACAGATGGCCTCCTCACACAACCACATCAAAATCACAACTAAATATAGAACAACCATCACTCAGAACCATCAGAAATTGAGTTGAATGGAAGTCTGACAATGAGAGAATCAAAGAAACCACGTCCTTTCAGACTGGTAGGAGGGGAGGAGGTTCAGAACAGGCTGGTCCCACATCCATCTGTGGTGGATAAAAATTCAGGAGGGATATCTCAGCAGCGAGGAGTCCCAGCTCCACACCAGGCCCCCCAGCACAGGGATCCAGTGTTAGGAAGATAAGTCTCCACAACTTTTGGCTGCAACAACCAGCAGGGATTGAGTCAGTGGAAGAAACTCCTGGAGTCCCAAGCAGTTCCTCTTAAAGAACCACACAGGGGCTTACTCAGACTCACTCCCTCTGAGCTAGGGTAGCAGCTTCAAAGACATCAGTGGTATTAGGGAGAACCGAAGTGTCTGGCATCAAGATGAGAGCTGGGGGACAACTTTCTTGCAGACAGAAAGGCATGCAAAGCCACAGAGCCAGCAGGCGGGTGCCATAGGTGAGACTCCATCAACCTGGCTAACACTGTCTGCCCCACTGTGGAGATCTCCTGCGCTCTGCCCCACCCAACTTACAGCTGTTAATAGTAGCCTTTCCATGTGAATGGCTGGCCTTGGCTCATACTTCACAACTTCCTAAATCCTTTCAAACAAGCAACAAGGGCCATCAGTGAGCCCCCAGCCTCATACCTCTTGCTAAGTGACCCAAGGCATGGCACTAGCAGCAGAATCCTCAGGTCATCCATCTACTTAGCTACAGCAAGAAATGTATACTTTAAAATACATATGCAAAAATATATTCTCTACATGTAGAGAATACTCGTACAGGTAATTCTGGAGGGAAATTATTACTGGCAAGCTTCCAGGATCCTACTTGTCTGTTAACCATTTTTTACCAATAACTTGGTTAAAGGTGTCTCCATGTTATCCTACAATCGCTGACATTATGGTGTATCTAATTTCTGGAAGGCAAGGAATAGTCATAAGATTTTGCATCCTTATTGCCTAACAGGGGGTGTTACACATTTTAGATGCTCACTAAATATTTAATAGAAAACAAAGCCATGGTAAAAATAATAATAGGCTGGAGAAAAATGTTTCAAAAAATAATCTCAGAAGAAAAAGTTTAAGTTTCCTCCTATGGTTCTAAAAGCCAAAATTCATGACTACATAATGGAGCACATGGTCCTGGCAAACTTCACACATTAACTGCAGACTGAAGAGGATTTCGATGCCAGCACAATTATAAAAGTGTCAGTAGTATAACGTCTTTATCCAAGAACAATATCAATTGGAATGTAATGTCTAAACTGAAAGTATTTCTAATCTTTGAGTACTGACTGTGGCACACATGGAGTTTAGGATTCATTCATGTATACCATTTTTTTAAAGTTACAAAATAAAATAATCACTGTGATAAGAAAGTGCAGAAGAGGAGGTGGAACTGCTAACCTGTGGACCGATACAGAATGCGGGAAGGATGTGGCTACTTTCAGAGAAGAGAATATACCTAGAAAGTGGGGACAGTAGTAACTATTTAAAGAGTTACTTATGTGTCAACAGGGTAGGAAATTTTTCCATGTGATTCTTTAGGGCAACACTAGGATTACAAACAGAGCTATATATATTTTTCAAATCAATAGAAATACTTCAAATACCAGTCAGATTTATCACAAGAGACTGCACTTAATTCCCTACCCACTGAACTGTCATAACTAAACAGAAGGTGCACAACCATTTGATATAAAAATATTGGGATTCAAGAAATAGATGAGCCAAATGACCTTTAAAGTCCCTTCAAGTCTTCTTGAATTTCTATAATTATTTACGTTTTTCATCAGTCTGATGTTTAACCTTGAAACAGCAGTAACAAAAATAATACACGGAAATTGGTTCTTGTGGCTGTTTCCTGGCAGCATTTTATTGGTTCTCTGGCAAAGCTCTTATCATGCCAGATGAACATCCCTGGGCCATTTTTAACCAAAATAACTAACTATAAGCTTCTGGAGAGAAACTGTGACAAAGTTTTGCAATGCTTTAACTCAGTGGTTTATAATATAATGAAGAAGAAAATACTACTTTCTAAAAAACTTACTTTTTCTAAAAGCAACTTTCCATGCAGTAATATCGGGCAAGTTCAAAACCCAAACACAGATATTATGAGGGAGAAATGCTTTCTTTATATGAGTAGAATCCATTCAGTAAACACTGAATAGGAACCAAGTGCCAGGCACGGTGACAAAATCTAGCAGGAACACATGACAGGAGCCTGCCTTCAAGGAACTTCTCTTTGGGGAGACAGGACAGGTATATATATATATATATATATATGCTATCAAAATAAGTGAATGGCACTAAAACGAAAATACTTACAAGATAAATGATTTGGGACTTCTTAGGGACATTCTCACAGTGTTCTTTGGTACCCCAGGCCCTTACAGCCTCAATGTGCAGTGTGGAAAGGGGAGCTCGTGCACACTGAGTGCTGCGTTGGAGTCATGGCTCTAAAAAATCCTGTGGCACAGAAGCCTCTGTAACATTGCTAAACTGATATTATTCTAACTTACTACCCCAAAGCACTTTTAAGTGACAAAATGCACCCTTTAACATCTCCCAAAAATGTCCATGGAATACAATTACAAACGTGTTTTCCTGAGTAACAATCTACAACCTGAGTAGCATGAACCACATCTTTTTATCTGATCATCTCTCAAAGGATACTGAGATACTTTGGTCATTTCCATGTCTTGGCCACTGTGAATAATGCTGCAATGCCCTACTCAGCCATAAGAAAAAATAAAATACTTCCATTTGCAACAACATGGAGGGACCTTGAGAATATCGTGTGAAGTGAAGTAAGTCAGACAGAAAAAGTTAAGAACCACCTGAATGTACACCTGAAAGCAAGAAATGAACAAGCAAGAAAAACAAACAAAAACTCATAGACACAGACAACAGTTTGGTGGTTACTTAAGTGAAGGGGGTGGGCAAGTAGTAAAGGGTAAAGGGGGTCAATTATATGGTGACGGAAGATGACTTTGGATGGTGGGCACACAATGCAATACGAAGATTACATATCATAGATATACACACTTGAAGCCTATATAATCTTATTAACTAATGTCACCCCAATCAATTTAATAAAAAAGAAAAAAGTGAATAATATGTAAAAAATACACTTGGGCAGCTAGTTAATATAGAGTCAAATAATTTCAATAAAAGTATTTTCTTTCTCTTTTTATTATGAATTTATTATGAATTGTTGATGTTTCTCAATATTAATATTGAGGCTGAGCATTATTACCTTTTTTATATATTCTGTTGCACACTTCTCAATACCAATTAGTGTATACCAGTAAGCGTTTGGGTCAGCATTACTTAGAGGTTGTTAGGAGGCTACAAATTCAAATTTTTTGGCTATTATTTTCACAGGGAACAATTTTTCACAAAAGATATTAGCAATATCAAATAGTTTTCAAGCTCCAAAGCTTCATCCAATTCATTTTTCTTTTCTCTTGTTCTCTGAAAAACATATGCTTTCTATTTAAAAAAGAAAAGAAAAAAAAAGAGTGTTTTTTCCTACAGAAAATAAGGAGTCTAAAGAGTTATTTGAAGGGTTTAAGTTGGAATGACCAATTTATTTAGCAAAGGTCATCGTGGTTGCTAAGTGGAGGATGGGAGCTGAGAGGCAAAGATGCCCCTTGAGAATAATTCACACAGAAAAAGAGCAAACCCAGACTGTCAGCTTCTTGACAGCAGGAGCCAAGGCTTTTATCCCTGGATGTCAGGCACCACCTTCAAAGTACTCCATATAGTGCTTTGTAATCTCAGCTCTGTAAAAAACATAACTTCTGTTTTGTTTCTGAGGGTTTTTTTATTTTTGTTTTGGTTTAAGCCTTGAGAAAATATCTTTTGAAAACACACATATCAACCATATCAGTTTTATATAGACATCTTTAATGGGGTCTTTGTGTCTCATGCTAAAATTACTCCTCTTAGGCCAACTGAGGCTCATATTGCCCAACTGAGTAAAAACAAAGAACAGATACCCACACCAAGGACAGCTCCAGTACAAGAATAAGAAAGAGAACCCATTTCCAGTGACCAACAGGGAAAGGCATTTTTCCAATGGAAACATAATTGGCTGACAAATATGTTTTTTATTTCTTTTGTTTTTTAGAGCTTATTTTCCAGGGATCTTAGTCTCTGGCCAGATTCAGCCAAAGCTCTTAGACAAATGTTAAAGCTTGTGAAAACAGACATGCTGGTGACACCTTAGAATATAACATTGCCACTGAGAAAACAAACAAAAAATCCAGCAAGTCCTCCGATCCGAGGAGAACCTGTCGACGTGCACTGCCAGTCCACGCCGCTCTCCTGATAGGTGAACGATCTCATGGAATGCCGACCTCAGACAAGTTCCCCCTGAGATTATCGTAAAGTGAGACTTTATGATAAGTCTCTAATACCAGCAAAATATAAAACATCCCCCTTTCCTCTCTAACATGAGTGACTGCTGCTTCTTTATTAAGTATATCTTTATATCTAGCTATAGATTAATTTATTGAGATACCCAATCACAAATATATCTCAACTTCCTGACAGCATCGAATCTAGAACAAAGGCCTGCTTTCTTACACTTTCCCCAAATTACTTCACTTTCAAAGCCCAAATTCAATGATAGATCCTCCCTATGACTCATGAGTAATAAGCCCAACTCGTTCCACTGCAGGTGTGTTGCTAGTGGTCTTGGCTGAAAGACGTTGACACAAAAAAAGAGAAAAGAGCAGCTAAAATTCATAATCTTGGTTGACAATTGGCATAATAAAATGTTATTGTGATAAAATATTTCACAATATTGTTATAAATTATCCTTGTTTTTTTTTCTGAAACACAGCAATATATAAATAAACACTAGTAGAGCAATAATATGAATCTTATAAAGGGAGAGCCAGTCAGTCCCAAATGTCACCCCACTAATGTGATTATTCATATTTTTCCTTTGCTTCCTAGCAGCCCGTGTCCATATTCACGTATAATTTTAGTTCTACTATGTTTTACAAGACACATAGATGCAAGTCAGCATCTTTAAGTGCTGATTAATAGTTTCATAGATTAAAAACCAGAAATTTTTCTATAATACTTAAAATCTAATCTTTGCTAGATATCTAGGACCCCACTTTCAGAGATTCTTTTTTTTAATAAAAATAAAAATTAGTTGCAATTAAAATGGAATCATAACAGTATATAATTAATCCAACATAAAAGTTTACAACTTTTAATGAACAGTAGTGGGATTTTACTATTAATTTCCAATTCCTTCCTACTAAGGAGAGAATGAAAACTTCTGGTCAAATGTGGCAGAAAGATATGTCCATTCAGCCTAAATTGCTCTTTTGCAGGCATCATATTTTGCCCTTCCAGTGTGCGTTATGATGTTGTTTTCCTCTTTCAAAGCCTTTATTATTATTTACAGAAAGTTATCTATCTCTAAATCTGCAATTATACATAGATCCTTAAAGTGCAGATATTTGTTGGTAAATTGTGTTTCAAAGAGGTCTTTTTCCATGGAAAATCCCACACCAAGTTACGTGGTGATGGGAGCAGTTGGTCTCTTCCTTGGTCTAGCACTAGATTATCCATTGCTCGAGCACCTGTATTGCTTCTCCTCTTCCCAGTGGAGCAGGACGGAGTTCCCTCTGTAGAGATTCTTTTCACACGCATGAAGAAAGCGTAGCCCTGGGATTCACATATGTCTGAGCAAGGTCTCCTGCATGAAAAAATCTCCCAAGACAGCATGCACAGATTCATATTTGTGGAAAAAGAATTCTTTAAAGGGGAATTTGGCCAAAATATTTCTTAAAGATTTACTGCCTTGCTGAGTCTCTCCCCCCTGGATCTAGGGGCTTATGCTAATGAATGCCCGGGCTTTTTCCTGCCTCAGTGTTTATGGTTCTGGAGTAAGCAGCCCTAGATAGCTTGCCCTCAATTTACATATCTACCCTCTTAATGTATGGCCCGGTCCTGTCTACCACCAGACCGGAATATACAATCTATGCGTAAGTTAATGAAGACCAAACTGATGCTCTGTGCCCTGAATCTTCAATAAAAACCCCTGGACCCGAGGCTCAGGGCTCTCCCAGACGATGAGAGGGAAGCCGCGTGGTCCCGGATTCCTTTTCCTGCGTATTTGGTGAGAATTATTTATAAACGCATTCAGTCACGGTCACCACGGATTCTGCCTAGCTACAAATCCGCAACATCCCTCTGCTTCCTTGTGGGTGGTTCCAGATTGTAACTTCAGTGAAACTGAGTTCCTGCTCTGTTTATCAGTATGAGCAATAAGATATATTCCATGTGATAAAAATAAGCACACTCTGGTCACACTGGATCAGGCATTTTAACACCCAGTTATTCAATACCATCTCCCTAATCTCATAGACAACAGAATTTTAATACAAATTTAATGTTTTTTTTTCTCTTAACAGTATAACAAACAGTTTTCACATTTCTGTACAAATTTCACAAATATAATTTTAGTAGGGTTCTTACAATAGTTCATCTAATAAATATACAATAATTTAGTGAAATAGTCCTCTATCATTAGATACTTAAATATTACTACCAAATATTTGGGAGCATGTGTCTTATTGGAACACACTATGGAAACTCTTTTTTTTATACATGTGTTGAAACAAAGAAAGAGGTAAAAATAGGCACTGTAAGTGTAAAAACATTCATTTAGTTAAGTAAATTAAATAGTTACCTTAGGTATTGCAACAAAAATGTAAACCGATATTGTTCTGGAGAAACTGCATCTACTCTTCCATTCCTGGTCAGAAAAAGACTAGCTTCCATGAGCCCAGCAAATGTCTGATGATTCGGTGACTGCCTCACAGAGTGGTGCCAGGGGTTGAGAACCTCCTCGTAAAGAAAGAGATAGGAGCAGCGAGAGGAAAGGAGGGACGGGGAGAGAGATGAAACTGTGAAGGAGAGAGAAGAAAGCTGCATCTACCTCAAGCAGCCTCCCAGTTAGAAATCCCCCCATTTGCCCTAGAGCCTGTGTTTACATTCCAAATTACCTTCACAGATGAATCTACAGACACTTTTCTTTAGCTTTATTTTTGTTGTTCCAACAACCTTTATCTTTGTACACCTTACTTGTTTAAAATTTTTACTTTAAAGAGTCTTAAAATTTCATGTAATTTTTCAACTATATTTAAACTCCATTACATTGAGTAAATAAATATTTGATAAACTATTCTAACAAACTCTTCTTTTATCAGAGAACATGTTTTTTCCAAATAAAACTATGAGTCCATTGACATGCTCTTTGTAAGGTTCCAACAGGGCTACTTGAGACGCCACAGACATTTGTCGTGTGTTTATCTAGAGTCCCACTAACTCTTTCTCTTTCGTGTCATTCCTCTGACTTTTAACACTCCAGGCTGAGAGGCCCTCGAGATGTCTAATGCTAATCTTTTTGGCTCACTTGCTTTATGTTACATTGTTATCAGTCAATCAGGCTTGTAATTGATGTTCGCTTTTATAAGAATTCTAATGCTCATGTGACTTTAAGGACCATCGAGCCCTCTTTTGTTCCAGCTTCTTCACTGAATGCCAGAGAACTGGGAAAATTGTAAGTCAGAATTTTAAGAAGCTTAAAGTAAAAACCCTCCTAAACTAGAACATTAAAATTGACAAAACTTTAAAACATAATAAGCACTATCTTAAATATAGGTCATATTAATTAATCAATTTCATAAAAAGTCTATGTATTAAATAAATATACACATATATACATATATATATATCTAGATTTTCTAATATATCAGCAATTACCTGTAATAGATATTGATCTCAAACATTAATATGAATCAACAAATGTTTTGAACGCCATTTGAGGACTGAACAGTTAGTTCTATGTATTGTCCTTGTGAAAATCAAAAACTCAGTTCATAGCAACTGCTACCTCTGGTCATTTGCAGAATGTTAACAAGTTTTCCAACGATCTTTTATAAATAAGGAGAAGCAAATCATTTTCTCATTATTTTAAACAAATCAAATTTCTAATTATAACACAGGATACATGCAGTGATAAGACTGAAAAATGTGACAGTTTAAGTAGAATTGATATTCAATAAAAACCTTGAAGTCTTGTTTTTTCTTTATGCCATAACTATGACTAAGTAGTAAATCTGTATGGATGTTGAGCCCAGAGAGAGAAAATCTGATCACCTCAATATTAATTTCTCAAGAAAATAAAAAACAAAAATAAATATTATCTTAATAGCAGTTGGTAAAATGAGTTACCCCCACACTTTCCTGCATTTATTCCCTAAATTTACATAGTATTGATAAAATAGTATTGTAAGCAAGAGCTGTTAATGTGTAAATTCCTTCCTCATCTTTATTTTTACAGTCCAAATTTATACATTCCTTTAAACGTACTTATATATATAACCATAAACTCCTTGTATTTGAACAATAGGAAGTCCAGGCTTCATAAACTAAGGAATAAGGCAAAAAGAGAGATCTACCTCAAAGTTCATCAATGAGTATAGATATCATTATATAGAAGTACATTTGCCAATGTACTTGCAGGAAATGTGGATGAGGAGTTCAAGGACAACGGGTAGGATGGGGGATGAAATGGACAATAGAATTACTAAGGAAATAACTTTTGTCACACTACAGAAAAAATGATCTTGGTAACTGATTTAAGTTGCTACCTGGCAAACCAACACCTACAGATCTTCAGAGTTTCCTCTGATCTCAGACTTTTCTGATGTATGCTAGATATGAAACTATGCTCCTGGATACCTTTAGTTCACAGGTGGCAAACACAAGGCCCACAGGCCGAATCCAGCCCTCCCCCTTTTTTAATCCAGCCCAGCACCTTGTTTCTACCCAGCTGCAGAGCCAAGCTCTTGCTTAACTGTTAAAGAGTAGTTACATTTACATGGTCCTAAAATTACATCTGGCCCTTTGAAGGCAACTGCAAGGCTGATGTGGCCCCTGGTGAAAATGGGTTTGCCACCCCTGCTTTAGTAGAATCAGAGGGCTAGAAGCGACATCATAACTACTGGAGGTAGTCCAAAGCACAAAAGGCTGCTTCAAAATTGGTGATTTATATTATTCTCTTAAAGATTTTAAGGATTCCACTCCACTTATTTTAAACTCCAGTGTTTACTCAAAATATATGTTGGAAACATATACTTTCCCCACTTTTATTGAATTCTTTTACCATTTTGACTCCAGGTTGGAAAAAAGAAATGATTATTATTTCTTAGTTAATGGTTACAGCATTTCAGCCACATTGATTCATTTGAGTCTTCCTGATTTGATAGAAACTGCTTACAGGCCCTGGCTGGTGTAGCTCAGTGGATTGAGCGCGGGCTGGGAACCAGACGGTTCCGGTTCGATTCCCTGTCAGGGCACATGCCTGGGTTGCGGGCTGGATCCCCAGTGACGGCCGTGTAAGAGGCAACCACACATTGCTGTTTCTCTCCCTCTCTGTCTCCCTCCCTTCCCCTATTATCTAAAATAAATAAATAAAATCTTTAAAAAAAAAAAAAGGAACTGCTTACACGTTTTTGAAATACAATTTTTCTTCTTTCACTTGGTATCCTATTTTGCTTTTAGTGAAATGTAGTATAAAACATTAATAAATTAAATTCACTTTGTGAGTTGCTATGTGCCAGACACTGCCAGATGCACTCTCCTAACACCTGACTTAGAATCTAGAACGGGGTGCCCGACATTTTGGCGTCTCTGGCCACACTGGAAGAAGAGTTGTCTTGGGCTACACATTAGATACACAAACACTAAGGAAAACTGATGAGCAAGAAAAAAGTTTTAAGTAAATTTACGATTTTGTATTGGAATGCTTTCATAGCCATTCTGGATCACATGCAGTCCACGGGCCACAGGTCAAGACATAAAATTCACCAACAATCACCAAACATAATTAAATAAGAAATTCAATTATTATTAAAATTATTAAATAAAAGATTAATAAAAGTTATAAAATACAAAAAAGAATGAATAATAATTTCAACCCTAATCGGTGTAACTGTGCTTGTTGGGGATGGTGTTATTTATTAATGAATTATGAGAACTAATCTCAGAATGAAAGAGATCAAGTGATAGTAAAATCTCTCAGGCAATCATCAAACTAAACTTTACGCTTTGTGCCTTAAAGTCAGAGAGCACTCTGAAACCTCTGTCCCCACATAGCCAGAAAGTGTTTGCAGGCATGTGATTGGCAAAAGGCATCAGCAGTGTTCTATCTCCAAAGTTTTAATACTTTTGTTAAATGGAACTGTAGAAATGCAGTTGGAATACTTAAAGAGTGAACCTAGCACAACTGCAAATATGGAAACTAAGTTTTTTGCAATTAGTATATGAATCAGTGCTGAATAAAGACACTGGCTGATCCAGAGTGAACTGGGATGGACACGCAAGTCGGTAAGTACACAAAGTGGTGCGCCATGGTAAAGGTGGAATAGAAAACACGTGAGACTAAGATTTCAGACATTCTTAGCAAAGGGTTTTGTCAATCTCCTGGAGAAGAAAATTACTGACACATTTTTGTAGTATTGTGTATATGTTACCAAGTATCTATACATGTAAAATAAGTGTGGTCAAAATGATAATTTTCCCTTAGTAGTTGTCTTTCCTTCCTTCTAAGCTAGGAGAGTTTCCTGCCCTCCCCCTATCCCCCAAGAATAAAGCCTTCCTTGTAGCTAGGTGTGGCCATGTGACTAATTCTGGCCAATGAGAGTTAAGCAGTCACATGGCAGCTGCTGAAAGCTTCTTTAAGATTTATCTGCTGTCTCTCTTTCTCCCCTTTTCAGAGTTTTCTTCATTCTGCTTCCCGGAATAGACAGCACCACCTCGGACCAAGAGGTCAAGTCCCACACTTTAGGGATGGCAGGGTGGGGAGCTGGAAAGATCCTGAATTTTTGGAGACTTCATGGGGCACAGCAGCCAAATCAGCCCTGGATTACTGTTTACCTCTGGATGTGGTTTGTGTGAGAGAGAATGTAACTTAATCTGACTTAAGCCACTATTATTTTGGCTTTTCTCTCACAGCCAAACCTAACTGTAATTAATAAATTTTTTTCCTGTATATATGTGAACATATATTTAGATATATGCATAGATTTATATTTATTTATATACATAGATCTTTCTATGATAAATTATTTTTCAATACAAATCTTTTGTTGACATTTTTAAATATTAAAAGGGCATTATGGATTAGAGTTAATGAGCATACTTCCACTAGGTAAATTCAACCAGCATTTGTGTTTAAGATTTTGCTAAAATGGACTAAGCGGTGCTTCTCTCTAAGGCACACAGATCCCTTGCCCTGAATCCTATGCTCTAGGGAACCCCACAGATCACACAGATGGACACACACACAATTAAGGAACACACACGCTTCTGCCATGCAGCACTTAACACTGTTCAGTTTTCAAGAAAACATTTCACCACATCACTTGTCCCGAGTCCTCAAAGTAAAAGGCAGCTACTCTCAAACGCTGTGAATGTGAATAGCGCTGTTTCAGAGTTCCAGGAGGCGCCGAACAGCAGGCTGTTTGGTGAGAGGAAATAAAAATACTTAACATCTCAGCACGATGGAACAGTTTCTTGCATAACAATGTTTCATTTCCCATTTGCTATGAGTCATTTTCCTAATTCTCTCTCAGTTCCAAAGTGTGGTTCTGGAGGCACTCACAAAATGGCATGGTATTTGCAATGTTACATGTGGCACTTGGAAAATATTCTGCTCAAGAATTAAAATTTTCCTAGATTTGTCCAACACTGGTTGCAGACATAACCTGTGTCTTGACATCATTCTTGTCTCTGGCAACTGGATGGATATTGAGCACTAGAATTGGATACAATTTTATTTTATTAACATATTTAACAAAATTTAAACAAATTTTTTAATTGTTATATTAATTTAAATAATTCTATTTTAAAGTTCAATATTTATTAAATAAAATTGAATTTTTTATTTAATGGAAATTAATTTTTAATATAAAAATAACTTTTGAAAGCATATATAATATAGTTTCAATTTTTGAATTTTACATGTACTTTTATTAATAAAATATTTAAATTTTTACACTTTAAATACAAAGTCATTTCTTTTTAACATTTTCAGTGGAAGAAAAGATGCAATTATTTTAATTATAATACAAGATATAGGGATACGATTTCCTGCTATAATACCTTCATGAGGTTGGCTATTGGGACTTTCCAGTTTCTGTATTTCTCACGTTCCTCAAGCTTTACTGTTTACATTGAGTGAATACTCATGTCTAACTGTTCTTTCTTATTTACATTCTCTCTCATTCATCTAAATTAATGTGAAATGGATAAAATCAAAGAAATTGGAAGGTGAAAAAAGATGCAAAATAATTTTGAAAAAAATAAGAAAGTTAGAAGAAATGATAAATTGGGTGGTGAAACCAGAAAATGTAAAAATAGATCCCAAACACTTTAATAAACATACTTGCAGGGGTGTCCAGCCTTTTGGCATCTCTGGGCCACACTGGAAGAAGAAGAGTTGTCTTGGGCCACACATTAAATACATTGAGACACATAATCACAAATCTCATAATGTTTTAAGTAAATTTATGACTTTGTGTTGGGCTGCACTCAGAGCCGTCCTGGGCTGTGTGCGGCCTGTGGGCTGTGAGCTGGACACACAGAGGACAAGCAGAAGAATGAGGAGCATTCTGAACCAGAGCGACCCAGAGCGAAGGCCCGGCAGGCTGGATGCCGGCAGAGTCTCAACTCTGCTGTGTGGATACTGTGAAATCACTGAACTTCCTGGCCTGTTCCCAACACAGTGTATGTGGTTGGACTAGGTTTCAAAGGTCACCTCTATTTCTAACATTTCATGTTTGAGAGGACAGCACACATATAAATTAGAATGGCCATAGTACCTGAACTTATGATTGGTTTATATCTACTAATGTCAAAAAAAACTCAGTATCTACAAAGAATATATGAAAAGATAGAAGGTATCCAATGTAATATGACTTACCAAAATTGTTTTAAGAAATATGGCCAGTTTATATTTTTGCATGTCAGGATCATAATTTTGTATCTAAATCAAGTATTTCCCATTACTAGATCCCAAATACCCCTCTATGTTTTAAAACTGAGGACACAGAAGAGTGTCCAGCTATCGAAACTTGAGGTTAAATTTACAATCATTGATCATCATTTTCCACTCTTTCTTCTGCTAGTGCTAGCCTGAACCTTCATCTCATGGTGGGAATAGTGCACGTGCTCACAAGGAGATCAGCTCATCTACCATGTAGTGTTCGGAGGTCTTGTCTGTCTTCCAGCTCTGGTCTCCCTGGACACATGTCTCTCATTAAGGCCTGTACAGTTGATCCTTCAAATTGGATTAGTTTTCTCCACTGTATATATCCTCACAGCCCTTGTACTTCCCTTTTGAGCATGTATTGAAATTAGAATTAAATAATCATTTGTGTAATTATTTGTCTGATGCCCATTTTCCTTGCTTGATTCTATCTCTGGGAGGGCTGGGGACTAGGACTTTAATTCCCTACACTGCAGCCCAGCACCCAGCACAGGACCATAGGCCCTGCTCCATTTCCAGGGTCTAGAGAAAAATGAGGATTCCGCCAGCTCCACGGCAGCCCATCCGCTTCTCCAGGTACTGGTGTGTTTGCTAGCGGTGCCTGACCACCTGGCACTTTGCCAACCCCCTGGAGCGCTCTACTGCTGACAACCTGAGGCTTCCAGGAGCCAAGGTGATGCTTTGTTTTCAGGAGTCCTCCAGACCCTGAAGCAATCATTCTGCATTCCTGACAAACACGGAAAGAATACCTTTCAATTCCTTTAAAATTACATTTTGCATCCTGATTATCTCTTAGTCAAAATAGCTTTTTCTGCTCTTTCTTACAACACAGTTTTACCTAGGACTCAGATCAAAATTCTTTGGGAAAGAGTGTGTCTATATGGATAAGCGTGCACGCATGCATGTGAATGCTCTCCAGGTAAGCTGAGTGCTGCATATAATAACAAATCTTATATCAGTGACAGACAAAGGGTTTCTTGTGTAAAATAGCCTCTGTATTTGGAATATGAAGGCTTTGTTTTAGGCCAGGCAGGTATGCCTACTTCCTCTTCCTGCATATCAGTCCTCTGTGCCTACCCTTAGGTGCTCCAGAAACTCTCACGTGTCTGAATCTGCTGTGGGCACATCTTACCTTAGACAGGAGCATGGGTCACATGCTCCTGTGTCTGCCGAGAGCAGAGGAAAGGGCACACAAAATATTGCTGCGTAGCCTGTCGGTTTCATGCCATGACTTTCTCAATAAACATTTTTAATGGCTATACCATGCTTTCACTTCATTAGATATTATTTGAAATTGATTTGAATTTAACGCTTTATTCTGATTTTAAAAATATTTAGTAGGATATTTACTTGCAAGGCCACCAATAGCCAGGAACTAGAAAGCACAATGGTCACCATTCTCATCTCCAAGTACACAGCTGCTGAACCGCGGGACCCCTGACAGGCCGCAGACACTTATCACCTTGGGTTGCTCATGTGGCGAATGGCAGGGAAGGATCACAAACCTCAGTTCCCAAGTTCCATTCTGTTCTCAAACACAAGTCTATTATTCCTACGATAGTATTCATATATAATATTCACTGTAGATCTTTTTAAATGCATGGAAGTATAAAGGAGTAAATAAAAAGCACCTGTACAAAACTACTAACCTTTTGTAATTTGTTCCAGTGTTCTTTGATAAGATAAATGTACATTTTTTGTTCTTTTCACTTTATATTGTGAACATTTTCCTCATATTAATAAACATTCATTGAGATCATTATTCTTAGTGATCACACTCACAAATAGATGCAGTACAATTTATTTAATATTTTATTGTTGGATATTTTTCCAAAAAATGAAAATTAATAACACACAGCGATGATCTCACACATCTGCACGCATAGCCACACACATGTGTCACATCTGTCTATCACATAACAACACCAGTAATCCCAGATCACATGTATAGAGATTCTCCTTTGTGCCTGGCTCTAGGTTAAGGGCTTTGCATGTACTATCTTACCTACTCCTCACCACAATCCAATGGGTAGTTATTAATCATATTTTCACTTTGTTAATGAAAAAAAAACTGAGGATCAAAGATTTCCAGTAATATTCACAAAGTCACAGAATTAGTAAACTCTGAGATGCAAGTCCAAGAGATTACAGAGCCCAGTCTCTAAATATTATATCCTAAAACAGACTCATCGATACAAAGAATAGACTGATGGTTGCCAGAAGGGAGAGGGGCTGGAGGACTGAGTGAAGAAGGTGAAGGGACTAAGAAAACTAATTGGTCATCACAAAATAGTCATGGGAATGTAAAGTACAGCATAGGAAATACAGTCAATAATATTGTAATAACTATGTGTGGTGCTAGGTGGACACTTGAAATATCAGGAGGATCACTTTTTAAAGTATATGGCTGTCTAACCACTATATTGTACATCTAGAACTAATACGAAATAATATTAAATGTAAACTATACTTGAAAAATAAAATTAAAAAAATATATATCCTATATTGTCCCCATAAATCGACATGCCAATTTCTTTAGAATAAGTTCTTATAAGTGTAGTTACTGAGTCAAAACTTATGAAGTAAAACCTCATGGTTTTTCATTATTCAGAAGGAGCTCTAGAAAACAAAGTCTAGTCTACACAGACACCAGGTTCCTCATGAAAATAAACATCACTATTAGACTTCACCCAGGAGCTCTATTTAAAGGTTCACAGGTAACTAATGAAGTGGAAAGAGATATGGAAATAAGTGAGAAAACAACAACAAAAGGTGAGATGAATAACATGTACACACATCTCAGAAAATGAGAAATGTCAAGTGTTGATTATGTGAAAAAATATTCTAAAGATCAGCCTACTAATATTCGTCTTCCCTTACCAGCGTATTTCTGTCAACACTGTAAAAGACATTCCTCAATTCCAGAACTCTTTTCTAGCTTTAAAACAAGGAGAAAATAAAAAGATCAGTAGATAGTAAGAGGGAATCATAATAAGATAATTAAAATCAGGAGATACCAAATAGATAGAATGATCACTGTCATTTTTAATTAAGATATTCTTTCTTTTTTTTAACAATCATGTATCTATTTCAGTGATGATTATATTACCTCCTCATTGTAAAACACAGAACAAGACTTTTAAAGAGAAGGATTCTCAGAAAATAGAATAAAACATATTTCTTCCCTATTGCCTACAGAGAGAAACTAGATAAAATGCAAGGCAAAATCTGCACTATAATTAGAACATGGTAGTTCAGTCAAGATGGTTTTGCAAGAACAAGGTCCCACACAAACTCACGTCAGGCAGGTGCGGAGCCCCTTTGTGGCGACTGTGAATAAAGAAGTCAGCATCGACTGATTGAGACTTTTAGTTGAAGTAAGCCTATTTTATTAAGGGTGTGAAATGTTAGCAATTTAACACAAACGATTGAGGTGCGTAATGTTACAGAACAAGTTTATTTTCTTAGCTGTAGATTGTCAGTTCTGCACCTTAAAGCGCTACTGGGGAGGGCAATGAAGCCTTGAAAGGATGTCTCTAAGGGATTAACCCAAAAGCACATACACATAATATACAGACACAGACAACAGTGTGAGACAGCCAAAGGGAAACAGGGTAGGGGTAGGTGGAAGTGGGCAAAGCGAGGGGGAAATGGGGATAGAAGAGACTTTGCAAACCAGTATCAGTCCAAGAAGTTCAATTAAAAAGGAAGGAAGGAAGGGATAAAGGGAGGAAGAAGAAAGGAAGGCATTTGCTCTCAAAGTTGAGGAGAGAGCAAAACCAGCAAAGACCTTTGCAAACCAGGCAAGGAAGAACTACTTTCTGGGAAACCACAGACTTTTAAGAGGAGACTTTATTAAGTTTTGCAATAGGAGACATAATGAAACTCCTTTTCTTCATGTCCTGTGGAACCTCTAGGAAAATAACTGCCTCTTCTATTTAATGCATATCAAATTGAATCTGGTTTTAGCACTGTTTTGATGTGCAAAGCCACCTTCAAGATGGGAGCAGAATAAGTGAGAAGCTACCTACCAGAAGTCACATTTGGGTTCATAAATCTCATGGAGTTAGTTAATCTCCTTGTTACTGAAACCCAGTTTGCCGTCATAGACACTTTAAATACGACGTAGCACAGTTTGCCTGGCCATATCTGCACTAACAGGAGCTACTTAGAGGCATTGTTACAAAAATAGCTTTTGTGTTTACTTTATTCAACTAATAATTTTGATTTCTTAAATTCGATCAGGCTTTTCAAGGCACAGATTTTCTATAATAATATATTCACTCATTAAACCCATAATAATTTCATGTATTCTGGCCCTAATATTTAGAATATTGAGCTATTGTTCTTTCATGAAAAAAATTTAATATGTCATAAGTTGAATTATGGAAAGTTCACTCTATATTTTGTTCTACTTGAGACATACTTCAATTTTTATTTGCATTAGTCCGAACAATCAGACATTTCATGATTCTCCAAATACAAAGGTAAAACATTTTCTGGTTATTTTATACACTTTCAGTCCTACATTTCTGGATGCATTTTTGTTGTTTCAGTAATGAAAATCAAATAGTTGTGCCTTAACCAACATACTTTCATAAAAAACCATTATTTCATAGTTTGACATTTTTGCAGGGGTCTTCTAGTATTTTCTTTTAAGCTTTGAACCAGTTGTGTTCATCATTATTACAAAACAATGAGTACAATTCATCAACTGAAATTTTATATAAGAGCAAAAATATCAATGTCATTCCATAAGTTTTTCAAGGAACAGGGAGTGATATCGAATGCTGCTGAGGTATTAAGTGAAATGAAAACCGAGAACTGACCCCCTCCCTCAACAGTGGAGAACAGCGGTGTCATTAATAACAGATGTCCACTGGAGGGATGAGATGAGAGCCTGAGGAGAGAAAGTACAAAGTGAACAGGATGAGGAGATGGTAGCAGAGATCACAATGTTTCACCATAAAAAGGAGCAGAGAAAGAGGACGGAAGAAGGAGCAGAAAAAGGAGGGTTTGTACGGTAAAGGGAAAGTGTTTATTAAGGTGAGTGACTTTGAAACACGCTCATTTTATTATGATGGGCAAGACATGCTATTCCCCTGGAATGCAGGTAGTTCAGTCACTTCCATAATGATTAATCAGTGATCCTATCTTACATTGGTATAATTGAATATCACCCCTGGGGATGCGAATAACCTCACAGAGAGGGGAAGTTTAGTGACAGAGGAGACAGAGGGGTTAATGAAAGCATCCAGGTCCTTGAGTAGGTGAGAGGCTAGGACAGGAATTGCAGGGCTGGCCTACTGCACCAGCATGGCCAGGTCAAACACGTTACCAGCAGAGAAGACAGTGACAGGCACAGATATAGGGAAATGGAAAGAGGTGTGACGAGAAGGGCTTTCCCTCTGGTTGTTCTTTTTCTTTAAGCAGAGAAACAAGCTAGTCAAGGGCATTGGCTAAATGTGACAAGGGAAGAAAGTGTTGAAGGCTGGAGGAGAAGTTTCCTGCAGAGGAAACAGTGTCTTCAGGAAGCAGCCTGGTTTCTGTTAGAGCAAGAGGAGAAAACTCACACAGTAGTAGGTACACAGGGGATTTTAGGATGACAGCCCATTACTTTCAAAAGAGTAGAGGAAGGTTTGGGGGAAGTGGTTCTCAACATTGGCTGTGTTTTAGAATCAACTGGAGATGAAAAATATACCAATGGCTGGGGCACTCACAAGTGAATGTGAACTTTGGGGTAGGACCTAGGCATTGCATGTCCCTACGAGTTCCTCACACAATTCTAACGTGCGGTCAGTGCTGGGTCTGGGCTGAGGAGCTAGTACTGGCATTGGGAGCATGACTGGATTAGGAGAAGGCAGAGGAGGGAGGGACAATTGTCCATGGAGCCTAGACTTTCTGATGTTTGAGAAGCTGGCAGTGATGTCAATATGTAATGACAAGATCTTCTTAATGACCTCTTCATCCAAACACTATGAATCAAAGGTTTTAAAGCAAAATATTAATAGATATTCAATGCCCCTTCCTTTCAAGGTTTCCATTTTTAAATAATGAAAAATACATAGGAAACCCAACAATTATGTCACCTCTGATAAATATTTTTCTTCCAAAATCAGTTGTCTCATTGGTAGGTATTTGATTAGTCCATTTTATTCTGCTCATTCTTGATATTTTTAAAAACCAAAAATAGCATTTTATCCTGTTAGGTTAAAACATATATATTATTCATTTAAATTACTTCTCATTTCTTTAATGTAAAGAAAATGTCTATATTAAAAAAGCATCTTGATTTGCAAATAAAATGTCCTATAATAATGGTTTAAAATCAGAGCAGTCTCAAAGGTTTGTTACATTTGGATCCTCATCAACTTCAGTGGACGCACCACAGCTGTGAATCAGGACAGAGCAGCACTTCGGGGGTCTCCAAAACAGACAGCCAAGGAGGGAAATATCAAACGGCTATAGATGTGGAGACTTGGGATTCTCCAGCATCTGTCCTCAATTTCTAGGAGTTAAATTATCTTTTTGTTGTTGTTGTTGTTACTGAGATTTTGCTTTGCATGTTGAGAAAAATTAGCCTCTGCTATCCTTCCCTTCCCTCCCTTTTCCCTTCTTCCTCCTCTTCCTCCTCTTCCTCTTCTCCCCTACCCCTCCTTTCTTTATGCCTCCTTTACTCGGCCTGCTCCCAGATAATCCACCGTAGGTGAGTCAGGAATAACTTGTACTGTGGGAAAGGCATGAGGTTTTTTTGTTCTCTATTTTATTTATTTATTTATTTACCTCTCGACTGTTTGATTCCTTCCACTAGACATAATATTTGGGAGAGTAGAGATTTCTCCCTTCCTTCCTTTTTTCCTTCCTTCTTTCCTTCCTTTTCTTTCTTTTTTTTCTATTATTCATGGATCACAGTCTGGACATCAGGACCTACTCAGTAAGATTGGTCCAGTGAATAAGGGAATGAATGTCCACCTCTGATCTTGCTCCCAAAGCAGCCTTCAAAGCAAATAGTTATGCTCTCCCTTGGCCAAACCAATGGTTCATGTGTCTAAAAAAGCCTTTAGCTTTTGTTGCCCTCACTTGAATTTCGTTAAAGTACTTTTTTTAAAAAAGAAACAGGTTTCATGCTGCCAGTGAGCACGGAGTTAATCCCATCCTCTCTAGACAGGCATGACCTTTCAAGACAATGATGCCCTATTTCAGTAAAGGCCTTTGTCTACTTGCTACCTGGCAGCCCTCATCCTGAAGAGGAATGAATGCTACTTTTAAGAGAAATAACAACATTTTTCACTGTTATTGAGGTATATGCATCACTGTCTGAATATCCAGACTAGAGATTGGTCATAAATAATGACAATTTAAGTGAAATGAAACAATAGGAGGTGAGGGTGTTGCTTTTGGAATAGTCTTTAGGGACATTTTTTTCACCATATCTAGAATTGGCTACTCCAATTTCCCAATAAAATGAAAGTTAAAAAAGACAAACAAGCATTTCTTTTACTGAGGCAGCTTAATTCTCCTTGGGTGGCTGAAAGGCGAGTTTTAGGCCTCAGCACAGAGAGGGTAGAATGAGCCACTAGGGGACTACCACTGCCGTTCATGCTGGGCTCGTGGTTTGGCTTTTGAGACAGGTCCTTCTGGATTTGTGGACATAGCCAAGGAGGAATAGACATATTACAAGCATATAGCTGCCTGGGGATCAAAAGCCAAGTGTCACAAGTTAGGCAAAAATGTATCTCTCATCTGTCTTTGAACTACATTAGTATAGTACAAAGTCAAGGAAAGTTCAAGAGTCACTTTGATAACAAATCCAAGAGAGTTTCAACAAGACCTTCACCATAATAATAGGGTTTATTTTTCTTGAAGGCAGAAGGAGTACATTGAAAAAAATTATACTCTTTTTTGGGGCAATGAAGAAAGCTTATAAAGATCAAGAATACTATAACTATATGCCTTTTAGCCAAAATTTTATTGTTGATGATGAGTTGGAATTAAATCCTAATGCTATATCAATCAATTCCCAAAGTACAAAAAACAAATTAAAGAGGCACTATTTCATTAAAATTTTTTAATGGAGAATTTTAAGAATGGGCACAGCTATGAAAGCCAAACATCACATCATTCTTAAGATAATTTATGTCAATTTAGATCTTTGCATGAGATATAACCAATCTATGTGCAAGGAAAATCTGAAAAAAATCAGTACCATCCGAGGTTTAGACGGTTGTCTTTTACCTTTATTTTTAACTCAGGTTTATAACCACAAAAATTATTCATAATGAATTTTAGCTTTAATGTATTCTTCAGAATTGTGTAGCTATGATCCCTCATAACTTTATGCATAATAATAACACTTAACATTTACAAGAAGCTTTTCATCTTCAAAACACATTATGCATATTAGAAAATTGTTTCAACACCATTATGAGGAAGAAAAATATTGTTATTTTTATTGTATAGATAGGGAAACTGAAAGAGACACGTCACTTGTTGGCATAATTAGAAGGGAGCTTTAACTTTGCGTGTGGTAGAGTTATAAAATATTTATATTCTATTTTAAAATTTATAAAACTGAATCTCTACACTTGCCCCAAATGCATATACATATTCTCCAAATTTTCTGTGAACTTCAAAAATAAGTTAGAGATAATTTATCTACTCACTCAATTTCCTATTTTCTAACTGGGTTCTAAACTGTAAAAAGAGAAAAGACTCCTCACTATAGTTAGTGATAAGAGGCCTGATGTGTATCTAGCTTCGTGCATTTAACCTACAAAATTGTTAAGCATTTCCTTCTTGACATGGTATTTTATAGAAAACTGAGAGTTTTTTTATGTTTTAAGAGATTGCCTATTTAGAACCATTCACAGTGCAATCATTTATATTGAGTAACTTGAACATTCAAGGTACTATGAAGCTATTTATATATTCTGTTGTAGTCTTAGTATTATTTTTAGCATGTAAATACAGCTATTTTCCAGTCATGTTTGCTTATCAACATGTGTTGCTTCGTTTTTATGATACTTAATCCATTGTTATGGCACGGGCTTATGAATTTATGTGAGATGCCTTATGAAATGGTTGTTTTTAGAAACATAGCCTTGGAGCCCAAATTTACATTGACTTGCAAGAAAAGAGCACCACTGTCTGAAGAACAGAGTCTAATAAAGAGATCTGATCACAGGTTTTATCAGACAGTGGTCATGAAAGGGAACACCACCTATGACGAAGCAAAGGAGCCAGGGTTGAGCAGAAGGAGAAGCTGAAATGCAATACAGTAACAGTGGAGACTTTGGGGTGATTTGAAGCTCGGATGGCCCTATAGAGTTGTTCTAATTTAAGGCAAGAGGGCTGAGCATTATATCCCCAAATCGAGCAGTCATAAGATTCTGGATGTCCCTGTGGCAGAAGCATAATCTGGATAAGGTGGCATTTTTCTTGTAGCCAGAGGGAAATCCCCAGAAAGGAAATCAATGCTGAGCTATTAGCAGCCAGCAGCATCCACTACAGAATGCATTGGGTATCAAGGTAAGAAGCAATGCTTGCTCTGACTCCATAGCCCAGAGCGAAAGCCTGGGCTCCAGTAAGACTCTCAGTATCCAGTTTTGTCAATGCAGCCTTTACATTGCCCAGAAGAAGTGAAGACGAGGAAAGAAAGACAGGGAGGGTGGGCACCCGGAACACAGACAGCACACAAGCAATGTTCCTCCTGCAAACTATTGTTAAATCCTTCTCCTCGGCATGCTGGGAAGATACAGTTCATTTGCTAGCCAAAGGAATAATGACCAAGACTTTGGATCCAAAGGAATGAAGCTGGGAAAAGTTCTACAAATATTGCCTTGATAAAAAAGTTGCCCAGAAATGAAAAGCTACACGAAATGTAAATGTAAAGTAAGGATCCTGTAGTGGCCACACAGAGGGAAAGGAAGATGGAAAACGAAATCCTGGGACCGGAGCAGGCAGGCAGGCATAAATTCAGGAGTTAATTATAATTAAAAATAAAGTAGAACAAAGTAGACAGAAAAGAATATCATTCTGGTAAATTGCTGTAAACTGTTTGGAGTCTCTCTAGCCTATTATTGAGCATGCACAGTGGTTGTGGTATAGGTCAGGGCAGGTCACGGGACAGAGTCTTCTGGAAAAGGGCTTCTGTGTATAAAAGAAGGTCCACCCTTTTTGAGTACTCATCAACCTTTAAGTTTCACCCAGAAAAAGCATAACGCCAATGAAATGAACAAGGTCAAGTTCAAACACGTTAATTAAAGAGCTATAGGGGAGGAGAAGTGAAACTAAGCTTGAGAATCATCTTGCTGTTTTCAGAGAACTGCTGTCCTTGGTCATCAGGAGACAAGAGATGGATCTAGGTGCGTGGGTAAAATAAGGATAAGCAGCTCCGTTCCTTAATCCCCTGCCAAAAGCAGAACACTCACAGCTCACTGATAAGCCTTTTGCCATTTGTAAGCAGAATACTGACCATGAGGTCAGCAGACAGATTTCTGTATTTGATTTTCTTCAAAAATGTTAGACCTTTCAAGTTGCTTTGATAGAGTGTATGCTCTGAAGCTTAGTACAAAGACAGCAGTGGTGCAGAAAAGTCCTGATCTAAAGGATCAGTTACAAGGAGTGTGTAAATGAGCTTTCAGTGGTTTAAAGAGGTCATTCCATTGGCCCTGTTACAGGTTCGGAGAATTTTCTAAAGAAGGAAAAGTATTTCAAACACTAGTTCTTGTTAAACTGATACCTGTTTTATTCAGTTCATCTGACCTCCGAGCTTGACAATAACTCTTTGTAAGTGGAAGCTTAAAATGCTCTCTGTAGCATAAAATGTAAGGCATGTGGGTGTCACACAAGCATTCTGTCTCTGTGATGGGATGGCTCTGGGGGGAGTTCACTACCCACGGACCTTTTATCTGCTCATCACAGTTTCAGGCAGGGGCAGGTACAGAGTGACCTTCAGTATACATGAGCTGTGAAGTCAGTGTACGGGCTTTGTTGGGAGTTTAGGGGACAAGTGGTGTGCGGTCACAGTTCCTGACACAGCTGCCCCAATTAGCCCTGTTTTCAGGGCTCCGCAAGGAAGCCCAGACTGAAATAGTTGGAGGATCGTGTAGTTTTCAGGCACAGTAGAGAAATAAAGTAGACCAGAAATATTAAAAATTAAGGTAGTAGATACTACAACCCTTAAAATAGCAATAGGTTGGAAGGATAGTATGTGCAAACTTTTAAAATATATTCAGTTAAATACATTTACAAGAATTTTGATTTCTCAGTAATAAATCCTTATTATGCAGTGAAAAAAATTAATCAAGAGTCATACAACTTCATAGCAAAGGAAGCCCTTGAGATGGCCTTGTTCTCTCTTTTTCGATGAAGGAACTGAAGTGCAAAGAGGTCACTGATTTGCTCAGGGGGTCTCAGCGTGTTAGAGGCGGGTTTAGAACCAGCTCTTTCCGGCCAGGATTCGGTGCTCCCCAGCAGAAAGCTCGGCCCCTCACTGAAAGAACTGCCTGTAAGGCTGTGGCTACACAGGGAATCGGGTCTCCAGACTTGCTTTGTCCTAGTCCCAGCCATTGATGAGAACACGTGCATTTACTGGGATTGAAACTTTATAAGCTCAGTGAGAATCTATAAAGTTTACAATTTCTTACCAAACTAAGAATAGGTGTTCTTACCGGCAGAAGCTCTCCCAAGTCAGGACTCTCATTGTACCCTCATCTGCCCTCTCCTGGTGGTAGGTTAAAAAGAATTTAAAAGTCTCTGCCCTTTCTCTTGTCAGAAGGTGGGGTCTCTTTCTGCTCCCCTGCATCTGAGCTGTGCTGACTGCTTTGGCTGGGTCTGGGCCCCAGCTCAGGCAGCTTCGCCTTTGGTCTTCGGAGTCCTGAGCCACTTTACAAGAAACCTTAATTATACAATATATCGATGGCATACTCCTCCAAAATTCACCCTAGCGCATAACAGTGTGTCTTTCAGGGGTGACTGCACAGTACTCAGGCACCAGCTGAACGAGCTGAACGAAAGCCATCTGGGGCATTGGTGGCTGCGCGGTGCATGACTGACTTCATGGACAGCTACCTCTGTGCTTAAAAGGCTACTTTGCTAACACAGAAACAAATAGAAGATACTGATTTGAACCTAATTTACTATTTTTAACTCTGATTCGAAAAGTATGAGCAGTAAGTAATGGTCATACCTGCCTTTTAGGAGCAGAGGAAAACAGACACTCCCTGGAGAAGGAATGTGGAGACTGAGTTCCACTCTGCCATTAAAATCTAGGGCAACGATACAAAAATTATTATTATTATTTTGAGAGGGGGAGAGAGAGAGAGAGAGAAACATCAGTGTGTAGTTCTACTAATCCATGCACTGATTGATCAATTCCCATCTGTGCCCTGACCAGGGTCGGAACCTGCGACCTTGGCATATCCGGAAGACGCTGTACGAGCTGACCTATCTGTCCAGGGCCATTCAGTGCTTTGATCCTTAATTTCCTCATTATGAAATGAGATGACTATATAACGTTTTAGTTCCCTGCGGCATCTCTGTTCTAGTATGTTGTGTTACTTATCTGTATTGCAAGAGGTGAGGCAAGCCTGTGGAGATACTATTTTGGAAGAAAGGATATTTTCATGGTTCTCAAAACACAACCAAAATAATCGTAAGACCAACTCTATTTGGAGTTCTGAGTTTCTCAGAGAGGATAAGGCTCTAATATAGTTTAATCTTTTTATTTAAGAAAAATCCACATATTTGCCCATCTAACATACTGAGACATTATTCTTTAAACTATACATTTTTGACATCTACTATATTATTTATCTGTGTGACAATGGAGCTATATTTGTATTTCAGAAAATCACTAAGAATTCTTCAGAAATAGGTTTGAATTGTTATTATAGAACATATAAACTTGTGATCTAGTCAACAATTAGGCCTCTTTTGATTCAAAAAAACAGAAAACTCAATTCACATTGGCTTAACCATAAAGAAATTTCATTGGTTTACATGATTGAACATTTCAAGGTGTGGGTTAACCACAGGCAGGCTGATTTCAGAAGTTCAACTGAGACGTTGTCAGATTACTCTAGATTCCTCCTGTGGCTTCGTTCCTAGGAGGTTCCCTGTGGTGGCAGGATGGCTATAAAGCGCTTCAGGCTTACATCTTTCCAGGTTAAATACAGTAGGAAAAATGAAGTACCTCTCCTCCAATACTTTCCAAAATGTCTTATTATATTTCATTGTCTTTGATTTCATCACATGATCCTTCCTACATCAATCACTGTGGCTGAAGAATTGGATACTCAGATTGGGCAGACTTGAGTCCAACACTCACCCCAGGAGCAGATGTGAAACTTTACCTGAAGCACATGGCTTAGAGTCAGGGCATTATTAGCAGAAGATAGGGGATTAGATCTGATGGGCTGCAACAATAAGATATCTCTACCAAACTATAATTTTGATATAGTATCAAGTTTTGACTTAAAAACAAAAAACTCTCTTAGCCCTCCCTGGGTGGGTCAGTTGCTTGGAGTGTCATACATACATCAAAAGGTTGCAGGTTCAATCCCTGGTCAGGCCACATACCTGGGTTGGGTTGTAGATTCGATCTCCATTTGGAATGCTTACAGGAGGAAACTGATTGATGTTTCACTCTCACATTGATGCTTCTCTCTCTTTCTCTCTTTCTTTCTCTCTCTCCCCCCCTTCCTCTCTAAAATCAATTTAATAATTTTCAGAAAATTAAAGAACTCTTTTATTTCAAATTTAATACAATTTTCTCTACTGTTTTTGCAGGCAAGTAGCAAAAGTTGATCATCATATAATATATACCAACCTGCACTGATATCATAATAGATTTACTAACGTCAGTGTGATGGATTAACACAATACTTTTAGCGCTAGCTAATCTTGTTCCACTGAAAGCTTAGGAGAAACTCAACTTGATAAAAATTGAGTTTTATGGATAAAGTAGGAGCCACTGGGGGATCCTCTACATCAGACTCCTTTCAAACTATCCTGTGGAAAACCCTAGAATACTTCAAGTAATCCTCTGGTTTCCACCAGCTCCATTACTAGAGTAAAACAGATGATCTTGTTTGAATTTCAGGCTGCTATTCTTCCTCCTCTGTCAAGGCTGACTGACAGACGTCATAGGAGCATTATGTGCCAAATCTGCAAGGAAATATGGGTCCAAAAATTTTGCAAGCACCTTTTATCCACAGAGCCCTGCTTTGCGATTATTGGGCACTTGCAAAGTTGATCATCCCAAAGCAGGGTTCTGTGTCAGAACTGTTCTGGAGAATGTGGCTCCGACCTCAGCACAAGGGGTGGCCCCTTCTCCTCTTGCACTAAAGAAAATACAGAGGGGTGTAGAGGGCATGTCTAACCTGACTATTCACTCATTCATCAGGAGGAAAGGTCGGGGTGCCAGTCAGCTGGACACAGAGAATAGAAGGGAAAAGGGGAAGGTTGGAGAAGAGATGCGTCTGCCAGAGGAAAAGTTCCTAGCCTCCCTACCGATCAACGAGACAGTAAGCGAAAGAGAAAGTGCGAGCTCTGATGTCTGCCCTGGACACAGTAACTCCAGCCTCTGGGAACCTGGCCAAATGAATAGACTCAATTCATAAGTCTAATGAGTGTGCTCTGCTTCTGTGAGGAAGAACGTGTCCCTGTGTGGACAGGAGGGCAGAAGCGTGAGGAGGGATTGGGAGTCCTTTCCTCAGCGGAAGGAGGAAAAAGATAAAGGAGAAAATTCCCCCAAGTTTGACCCCAAGTGGCCTTTGATGAGAGGATGTGTATTGGCTGAAAAGTAGGATAAATTCTTTTCTTGGTTAGTGTGATAGGCAAAAGTATGGCCCCCCAAAACTATACATGCCCTAATCCCAGAACCTGTGAATGTTATTTTACATGGCAAAAGGGAAGTAAAGTTATAGATGGAATTAAGATTGCTGATCAGCTTACCTTATGACATGTAGATGATCCTCCATTATCCAAATGGGCCTTATCATGTGAACTCTGAAAAGGGGAAGATGGAGGCAGGCCGGGGGGGGAGGGGAGGAGATGCGCAACCTGAGAAGGACCCTGCTCTGCTAGCTTTGAATATCAAGGAAAGGGGCTATTAGGGGCTGAACCATTCATAGGTTGAAGTCCTAACCCCAAGTACCTCAGAATGTGACTGTATTTGGAGGTAGGACATTTCAAGAGGTAATCAAGTTGAAATTTGGCTATTAAGGTGAGCCCTAACTCAGTAATTATGACTCGTGGCCCTATAAGAAGAGGCCATCAGGGTATAGACACACATTGGGGAAAGACCATGTGAGGACACAGGGAGAAGATGACCATCTAGAAGTCAGTTAGAGAGGCCTCAGAAGTCAATCCTGCCAATACATTGTTCTCAGACTTCTCGTGTCCAGATCTGTGAGAAAATAAAATTCTGTTGTTTAGGCCATCCAGGCTACGGTCCTTTGTTATGGTAGCCCTGGCAAACTGATACAGAGCAATTAGATAAGAAGTACGTGAACTATAAGATCTGGGAAGAGCCCTCAGCTTACAGACAGCAAGAAATACTAACCCCGGCCCTACCCCGGCAAGGGACTGGATTCTGCCAACAACCTGCATGACCAGGAAACAATGCAAAGCCCCCAGAAAGAAATGCTGATGCTTGTATTCTCCTTGATTTCAGTTCAGTGAGACTTTTACCCAATTTCTGACTTACAGAACTGTAAGATTAATGTAGCTGATTCAAGCCCCCAAGTTTGTGGCAATTTGTTATAGCAAAATTAGAGAGGACAATATATTCATTCCCATAAAAGGCTTTTTGAAGATGTCAACATAATAAATATTCAAACCCATAGAGAGTTTTTAGAAGAATTGATGTAAGCCAAACTGACCACAGTGATGAGAAGGAAGATCTTAATTGCTCTGGACAATGACAGTTGTGCAGTTTCTTTTACACATTTGGAATTAAGGAAGAAGTGTAGGAAAGCTTACATGAAAGTGGGAGAAAGCAAGGAATAAGACAGTTCAGATTACGTGCTGTCCTGAGGGTGGACACCCCTTTGAGGGCTCTGGAAGAGAACATTCCTCTGGCATTTCAGAGATGTGTTAACCTAGATGTACAAGAACAACAGACAGGGTTTGCTTAAAAACCTTTGACTAAAGAAGTTACTAGCCTGGGTATGACTGGCCACCATGACTTGCCCAGTGGTGATCAGATCACCTGTGAGGTTACCTCCATCACGGAGCTTGTACATATCCCCTTTTTTGTCCACAAAGAGTTCAAGGATATGACTCACAGATCCCCTCAATCAAACCAAAGGATATCTTGTTAGCTTTAAGGGCATTGTCCCTGAGCCATATCAGAAAAAGCCAAGATTAGAAATGGGATTAATGGGAGCAATGATTTATGGACAAACCTCTAGTTCAACAGAGTGAATCCCCATGAGAGGCATGGGAAACCCACAAGGTGTTTGAGAATTTTATATCAGCAAAATACACTGCCAGCTTGAACTGACAAGGACGGAGCTAGTAATAAAATAAGGGAGGCTATTGAATTCTCAAAATTTCACCCACAAGAAATAGGCTACTAAATGGACTCAGCTATAAACTATCCCTGAAACCTATATAAGTATATTAACCAATGTTACCGCAATAAATTCAATTAAAATAAATGAATAGACAGATAGATGATAGATTAGATAGATAGATAGATAGATAGATAGATAAAGAAAGGCAGGCAGGCAGGCTAAGGAGAGAAGCTGTGGGCCTGGAAGGCGGACCCAGGACCCAGGACCCAGGGAGGGTTACTCCCAGGCCTAGCAGCTTGATGAAATTTGTCTGGCTATATGTAGAAATTGTTTGGGACTGATAACTTTGATTTTTCTCTCCTCTTAAACCATAAGTCTCTAACTGTTATTCTATGCCTGTCTCACGGTTGTATTTGTTAGTAGATAACTGGTTTTCTAGTTTTATATGTCTACAGATGGAGAGAAATTGCGTCCCAAGATGGATTATACCCAGAGCCTCACCCATAATTAATTTATATGACTTAGGAATTGATTTTGGACTTTAGAATGACATTTAGATGATATTTTGGACTCAGAGTTGCAGCTGTAATGGGATGGGACCTTCTGGGACCTTGGATGAGATGAACGTGGTTTGCATATGGGACAGACCCAGAGGGCTGAGAGTGAGGCGGTGGGGAGGAGGGAGAAGAAAGACAGGAGGCATTCTATCTGGAAAAGAGGATTGCTTCTGGCAGTTTAAAGGTGTATTAACCTAGATGTACAAGAACAATGGACAAACATGTCTATTATCTTAATCTGTTACAACAGCAATAGAAAACCAATAGTCTGTGTGTTCCCCTCTGTGACTTAATGCCCGGACCTTCAAGTGCAACGCACCTTAGACAGCATCTCATTCCTGTCCACTATTAACCAGCCATTGATCCTGAGGACAGGGCTGATGACAGATTATTCCATGTGAAATAGCTCAATTCTGTTAGAGCCGTAAGTAGAGTTTATCTCCCTATAGAGCAATTAAGTTCCATCATTATCCTCTGTGTACAGCACCTCATTGGCTGTGTTTGTCTCCATTCTCATTGACCCAGATTCCCGGGCAGCCTTCTTACTCCAAGCTGGCTGCCCGTGGTCCAGCACCTAGTAAGGTCCAGCATCGCCTCAATTTTCTAACCTTCTTTCCAACCTGAGCATCCTATTTCCAATTTAAATTCCTTCTAGCTGGCTGCCAGTTTCTGTGCTTTTGATAAAGTAATTCCTATAAAGTCAGTAAAATATTGCTCCTTCTGAGGATTTAAACTTTCAATGCACACTTAATAACCTGCCCAAAAGTATACGATATTGGGAGAATTTCAGAAACAAAAATCTTAATCTCACCATTCAAGAGAGGCTCCTTTCAAAACTTTTTTGACGAATGGATATAGTGCCCTTGTTTCTGTCTCCAGGTTTCCTCAGAGACTCCTTAAAACAGGGTTTGAATCTTGCAGCTCTTAGCTATAAACCGCTGTTCTAACAGAGCAGCCCCAGGGTGGTGGCGGCAGGTGTGGAGGAAGGCGGGTGTCCCAGCCCTGGTGCTGAGTGCTTAGTCTTTCAGGGAACCTGTCTCTGGGCTGAGACCCCCTTTGCTTCTCAGCTTCCCCCCACTGCGGCCCGCTTTATGTGAAGCAGGAAGGCCAGAGATGGCAGAAGGTAGGTATTCCTCCTCCTTCATGTCCAAGGCTCGGGAGGGCTGGAGTTGGATATTTCTTTCTCCCAGATCAATTAGACTCTTGGTGAAACCAATATCTAATAGTTTCCTTTGAATGCAGGCTATTGTTAAGGACATAGCTCTCTGAGTGTATTTCACACTGGTTACTTTCCTCTCCTCCCGCTGAAGGGGATTTTTCTTTGATCTTCACTGTGAGAGCCTGGTAGGGCTCTTGAAGGTAAAGCTCACAAAAGTAAGGGAGTTCCCTTGAGGCTGGGCCCCCAGAGTTTTTAGCGCTCAAGCTGTTCACACTGAGGGACTGGCAACTTGTCAACTGTGGTTGAAGTGTTACTTCCAGTACTGGCTCCAGTGACCAGCTTCTGCTCCTGGGCTTCTGGTCCCAGGATGCAGTGAATCTTGGCACTCGCCTTTCTCTCCAGTTTTTGGAGCTGCAGTTTGCTCTATGAATTTAATTCTCTGATGGATCTAAAAAGAGTTGAAGATATTCAGTTAACTTAGCTTTTTTCCTCTTGTTGCAAGTGATGACTTTGAAGCTCTTTATATATCAGAGTGGAAACTAGAAAGCCATATGTATATGTGTGTATATAAATATATACATATATACATACATATATACACATATATATACATACATATATATATACACACACACTAAAATGGGATGAAATTGAAATACTGTTTTTGTATTTTCATGTTGCCAAATATATTCACAACATATTATATGTTAATATTTACATGATATCCTCTTATATAGGTACACCGTAATTTACTTAGTCAACTCCCAAAGTTAGACACACGGTTTGTTGCCTATTTTGAACCATTACATTAAGTCTAGAGGTGGAGCAAGCTTGTTAAACATCTCTGTGTATATCTATGAAATTTTCCCTAGAATATTTGCAAACATGTATAAAAAATTAAAATTTAGTGCATGTGAAGATTTACTAGAAAAACAGGGAGTGGAGATGAACTCTAGATCCCTCTTTGGGCACTGCCCACCTCCTTTCTGCTGGTGGGTTCTCTTCTATTTCTTGTCACTTCCCCGCCACGTGCCGACCCGCCTCCCCACACTCCGGGCGGAGCTCAGAATCCCTGCGCCATTGGCTGTTCCCTGTACCGGGAGGAGCGCTTCTGGGAGTAACCTGGGGAATGCTTACTCTCTCCTCCTTCCCTGGCTCCCACCTGATCCTCCGCAGCAGGAGGAACGAGTCCAGGATGCTCCCTTGTGGGGAACAGCTCACAGAATCATCAAAATCAGCACCAAAGCTCACGGAAATTCACAGAAGCCTGAAAATCAGCTAAGTCAGGATGCGGTGGCAGAAGGAAGCTGGCACTGTGTTCCTTCATGCCTCGGAGCGCGCGGTGTGTGGAATAAAACACCCTTTCCTCTTTTACCTCGTACTAAGAAAAGCCTGAGCTACACAAACCTTAACAGGTGGGAAAGTATGATACGTCTACTTTAAAATCAATTTCTTTTTTTCCTGGCTTTTCGTGTACACTATTTATTTTAGGGCATTTCTTTCTTTAAAGAACAAAGAGTCATTTAACCTGCCCACACTGAATGTCATTTTCATATTTAAGTTAAAAAAAAAAAAGAGTACTAAAAATAAAGCGCTGGCCCTAGTCACAAGGAAGGGGTGAGGTCTTGCCATTTGACAAGAATGTAACAGATTTTAGCACTTACAGCTCAATCCATGACAGACAGCAAAGCCTTATTCCTGGAAGTTCAGAGCAAACAAATGAACTTGAATGCTTTCAAACATTATATACATAGATCAGTATAAAAATACTGGGTATAAAAATAAACATAATATTCCTGGGTTGTAAAAAAAATTAATAATTTTAAATTTGAGGGGGAAATGTTAATGAAAGAAACCTTGTAAAAAAGGGAATCCACTCATGAGAGGCAACTGAACTGGGGTTCAGGGAGGAAAGTGGTCATTCCCAGGCCTCTGTGCGTGCGTGTGTGTTAAGGAGACTGAACGTAAGATCTACCCACATTCTTCAGTGTACAACTTTGAATATGCATGTATGGGATGCTGCATTTAATGGCCATCCTGTAATCTCTATGTGTGAAGTTGAGGCTTCACCAGAACCAAGCAGTCATATAAGTGATTCTAAAGTGAAAATTTAGAGAATTGCACTGTGTATAGAAACATACTTTTTCTGTGCGTATCAGTGCATTGTTTAGTGTTAGGATGCCAGAGATTAGCAAGTACATCTGGAAGGATTCTGGGGCCACTAAGGTGCCCCTTTTCCTTCCTGTAGAAACTACTTCATCCTCATAAGCATGTGTGAGTACCGTGCACAGAGATGTGCTTCTGAGAGTCAACATTACTCTGGATGTAATCTTCATATTTCATTGTTAGAAAACGTATGTTAATATTTTTGACCAGCTTACTTTGGTTATTTTAATAAGGAACCATCTTTTTATGCTTCCTTTCAACACCAAGACTTTTTGATGCAATAAACTTTTCATACACAGTCAGCCTTAAAATGAATTTTTAAAATGTTAATTCCTCCCCTACCAGGAAATGATGAACAGAAGCCTGAAAACCAGCTACATCAGGAGCGCAGTGGCGGAAGGAAGCTGGCACTGTGTTCCTTCATGCCTCAGTGTGTGCTGCGTGGGGGGTAAAACACTTGCCCACCCTTTCATGCTCACTGAAAGAAACAAGTCAGCTCGGTCTTCTCAAAGAGCTTCTACAGGAAATCCTACCCAATTTCAGGGATTAAGTAATACAACACAGTCTGTATATATAATTTATAAACATTACAACCGTATTGGGTAGAAGCTGTTATCATCATTCGAAGGCTATAGTCTCAATGAAGCCAAAAGTTTTAGTTTCTTCTCATTATTCAAACAAGGGGAAGCTACAGGACCTGGCACCTTAAGCAATAATGCTCAAGTCCCCTCCCCAAGAGAAAACAGATCCTCCAAGGTGCCAAATAATTCAAAAATTACAACCCAAGGTCTTTAAAGCTTATTGTATTGAACATGCTGTTCTTCTCTACTTCTGTTCACTGGTGCATCAGAGACAGCACCGCGTGGCCCAGCATGCAGAAGTCTGCACTTCACATCATCTTGCCCCGAAGCACACAGCCTTCCTCTCCTGCCCCTCATTCCTGTCTCATCATCTCCTCTACGCTAGCGAACGGACTTTGTCTCCTGGTCTCACGCTAGGGTTTGAGATGACTTTTTCCCTACCTTACCTTTCTTGGGATGTAATCTTTTTTTCTTTTCGTGGGTAATGATAATAAAAATTAGCATTTATGAAGTACTTATAGACTGGTGCTATTTTAAGCTCTCTATGGATATCAGTATGGTAAGTCCTCACAATAACTCTCTGAGGAGAATAGCAGCCCCATTTTGCAAGATGGGGGAGCTTGGGGAACAGAGGTGTCACAGAGCATGCCCAGTGTCAGACAGTGTGCAGTGGAGGGTTCACAGCCAAGCGGTCCTGTCTGAGTTCCCACTCTAAACGAGCCCCAGCCCTCTGCTGCACTGTCGTGTCCACCGCACTCCTTTTGCCCTGAGCTGGCTCTTCTCCTCTGTCCCCAGTCTTTCATATTCTCTGGTTTTGAGGAATACACCTCTTACCTTCTTCTCCCTTAGCTAGCTTTAAACAATAATGGCAATATCTCATCATCTTAAGCAGAATTTGACATTGTTGGGATGGGAGCAGAGTAGTGACTGCAACAGCTGGCGTCTCTCGCCCTCATCTTGAATCTAGGGGTCTTGGTTGGGTAGGGTCCTTGTAGTATCATGGCCGGTTTTTCCCCCTCCTTACACTCCATCATCTTTTAGTGCATTCTGGGAAGGCTTCTGGGATCTTTTTCTGCCTTCCTTTCCAAGGCCTCATTCTCCCACATCGGAGCAGGGAGAAGGAATATGGAAGCATCGAGCATCTTCCGTAATTTGCACCTGGCAGTGGCACCGCTTTCGCCCTTGCCACACCTGGCTGCATCTGGTTCTCCCTGCAGCTGCCTCGGTGAGGCTCTGCATGGATCATATGTGTGGTTCAGCTTCATCCCAGCACTTTGTCACCAAGGACCCCCTCAGAGGGCATAATATGATCTTCGTTTAGCCCCACAAGTAGAACTAGCTTCCAGCCCCTATCTGGTGGGGCCTCGCCTTGCTCGGCCCCTTGGAAAATCTTTATGCAAAAGTGCCTTCCCTTGTTCATTGGAAGTGTACGTTTTTTACATGGGGTTTGCACAGAATAGAACACATCTATACTTTATTTGAAACTATAATGTTTTACCACTAGATTCAATGTTATTAATTTTTTTTAAGATTTTATTTATTTATTTTTTTAGAGAGAGGGGAAGGGAGGGAGAAACAGAGGGAGAGAAACAGCAATGTATGGTTGCCTCTCACACGCCCCACACCAGGGACCTGGCCTGCAACCCAGGCATGTGCCCTGACTGGGAATCTAACCAGCGACCCCTTGGTTTGCAGACATTTTGAACGCCCTGCTGCTTCTGACGCATCCTGCCCTCGTTTTGACCTTGCAGTGTAACTGCCTTTTGGTCGGTACTAACTTTTGGACCACCTACTGTGTATTTGTCTCTGTGTCAAATGCTATACAAGGATCTGAAGAACAAAAGCTATTCACAGTGTTTTCCATTTACTTCAGGTGGATGAAATAAAAACTTACGAACAAACTAGAGAGCCAGTAAGAATAAAACTATGAGAATAAATGCAGTAGAATATGATTGAGGAATGAAAAACAAATAAATGTGGACTCCTTTGGGAAAGTTTGCAGTCCAGGCATCTGCTTAAAAAAAAAAATTCTTGCAGTGATACAGGCAACCTAACGTACACACACACCCTCCACCCTACTTTCCCTGCCTCCTCAGCATATACTTACATCGCTGTTTTCAGTCATGGGTGTTTTTTGGGGGGGTCAATTTCTCAAATTCGAGCAGCGCATTTATATCAGCATTTCTTCCAGCAACATCAATAAGTAGTGTTTTTAAACACATTTTATGATGAGACACAGGTGCTCTCATGCTTCCCTCTAGCTGTGTCCCACCTCTCCTTCCTTGGAAACTGAATCACCTCTCACATTGTCAAGCTTAAAGATACTAACATTTCTTTCTGTAATCATACTTGACTTGTATGTAATTTATCCTGAAAGTTAGAGATGAACAAATCATCTTTACACCATTGAGTGGACTTATTATTTACTGAAGAAGGAGGGAGGGCACTGGGAGTACATGACCTGCAGACCCCAGGATGGAAAATATGCCTTATTTATGCTTTACGAAGTTTTGTTATATCTTCACATCTCCCAAAACGCGCTTAGTCTTTCACATGCGCCATATGTTGCTCTCAGTGGCAGGACTGAGATGCGCACCAGAGAGATGGTCTCAGCCCCGAGCGAGACACATTCTAATGGGGAGGTGGAAAATATACAAAAATCAATTAGTAAAGAATGTAATGGCAGGTAGTAATAAATACGGTGAAGGAAAACAGACGAAGTTAGGAAGGGTAATAGAGGGTAATGTGGATGCTGTTCCAGAGAGCGTGATTAGGGAAGGTCTCTCTGAAGTAGGGATACTTGAGTAGTTTTAAAGAAAGTCACCGTTAACCTTGCCAGCATCTGGAATAAATCAAAAGCAAGTGTGAAGAGACTGAGGTAAAGGTACTTGTCATGTTTGATGGACCCCAAAAAGGGCACTGGTTGGAAGAAAGTGAGAAGGGGAAGAATGATTAAGAAATGAAACTGAAGTGTGTATCAGCCAGTGGCCAGACCATTTAGGTACTTGCGGGCCATGGAATGGAATTTAACTCTAAATATAATGGGAAGCCACTGGGTTTTGAGCAAATAAGTAACATGTTCAGCTTAGTGTGTTAAAAAGATAGCTCTGGATGCAGTATTTAGAATAGATGAGGGCAGTAATTTTCAACCCTTCTCATCTCATGGCACACATAAACTAATCACTAAAGTTCTGCGGCACACCAAAAATATATTATATTTTTGAATGATCTGACAAAAAATAGGTATATTTTTGATTGATTTAAAAACAATAGTAATTACCTACCCTCCCTACTCCAAAATGACTTTTTAAAAAATTAGGTGCCTATGCTCATATATAAGGACTTCTGGTACCAATAATTAACCAATCAGATGCAACTTTACTATGTGAGATGACCGATAAGATGCAACCCTACTAGATGACCTGTATAGTTATGGTTCAAGGCTGGGCATTCCCACTGGACAGCTACTGTTGTGCTGACTGTTGTCATTTTTCCATTTGACAATCTCAGGGAAAAGAGGTCAGTATCCCTGACTAAATAGTCAAGTATGGCATGTTTTAAAACTTCTTGTAGTACACTGGTTGAAAATCTCTGGATGAGAGCATTTGAATCAAGAAGAATTTAGGAGACCTCTGTACTTCCGACGTGTGATAACGATGGACTGTACAGGGGGAGCAACGGAGGTGATAACACGTGGCTGGACTTGAAATCTAGCCCTTTCTTTCCCAAATGCCTACCTTTTGGAGGCCTCCTTCCTCCTCCACAAGAGAATGGGCTGCTTTTGTTTTCTGGGTTGGAGCCACTGTCCTGGGTCTTCTTGGTACCTTGGTGTAATATTCTATTTTCCTGGACTTTCCAGGAAATGTGTGTGAGAAGAGTTGTCAGATTTCTTGTCAGTTGATAAAATTTATATGTCACCACATTAGATTATTTGGCCCTGATACAAAATTCAAGAATGATAATAATTACCCTCAAAACTACCAGTATATTTCTCCATTGTCCATCAACATTTCATGTTGCTTATTCTTAACCACCTTATTTTCCCTGCTTTCTAAAAGTCATTTATTTTCTTCTCTAAGAGACCATCACTTTTCTAAAATTATTCAGACATTTTACAGTAACATATCTGGTAGTGGGTATTCATTCATTCATTCATTCATTCATTCATTCATTCTGCTGGGCAAGTAGTGGATTCTTCCAATCTGAAGACTTATGTTCTTATTCAGTTCTGGGAACTTAAATTACTCCTTGGATAATTTCCTTCTTGTGTTTCCTATACCCTCTTCTTTATGGAATTCCATGTAGTTGATATCAGGACATTTTATTGATCCTTTAAAACGTCTTCCTCCCCCCTCCTTTGGCCATTGTCCCATGCTGACAGATGCCAGATTGCAACTTTCTTTGTCTTGTTTCATCAACCAATATCCCTCCACTGCTTGCATATTAGTTTTCTATTGCTGTTGTATCATTACCCCAAACACAGTAGCTTAAAACAACACAAATTCATTATTTTATAGTTCTGGAGGTCAGAGGTTGAATACATGTCTTACAGGACTAAAATCAAGGTGTCAGTAGGGTTCCCTTCCTTTCTGGAAGCTCTAGAAGAGAATCTGTCTCCCTGCTTTTTCCAGCTTCTAGAGGCTGCTTGTACTTGTTGGCTTATAGCCCCTTCCTATATCTTCAAAGCCAGCAAAATTGTGTCTCTCTCCTTCTCCCTCCCACCTCCCTCCTTCCCTTCCCTTCCTTCCTTCTTTCTCTTTCTCTCTCTCCCGAGCCAGGAAAGGTTCTTTGCTTTTAAGGACTCCTGTGATTAGGCTGGGCCTACCTAGATAACCCTGAATAGACTCCCACCTCAAGATCTGTAATATTAATCATATCCACGAAGTGCCTTTTGCCTTGTAAGGTAACATGTCTCTGGGCTCTGTGTGTTAATGTGCGGCCATCATTGTGGCCATTATTCTGCCTATCACAAAACGTCTCTAGAAATTTATGGGACTCTGCATCTTCTTTTTTTTTTTTAATTATTATTTTTCTTTTTTTTTTTAAGATTTTATTTTATTTATTATTAGAGAGAGGGGAAGGGAGGGAGACAGAGAGGGAGAAAAACAGCATTGTATGGTTGCCTCTCACATGGCCCTCACTGGGGACCTGGCCTGCAACCCAGGCATGTGCCCTGACTGGGAATCGAACCGGGACCCTTTGGTTCCCAGCCTGCGCTTAATCCACTGAGCTATACCAGCCAGGGCATGCATCTTCTGATATTTCCCTTCTATTTTCTCCATGGATGTTGGCATGCATTCCACTTTATATTATCTTATGATCACTTTGTGGCTCTGGGAGGAAGAGGAGGTAAATGGGTAAACTTAGTCTAACATCTTGAATCTGAGCCTCTGACCAGGAGTTTCTAATGTTCATTATTACTTAAAAACTACTGCCATATAGGCTGAGTATAAGGACAAAAAAAATGAAACTTGTTTTAATTATTTTAATTTTTAATGTATTTTGTACTTCCAAGACTATCTTTTACATTATTCTTTTTATTGTTCTCCAAATTTAAACTTTATTATAAATAGAATTACTTTGTTTAAGCTACTTTATAATAATTAAATACTTTCTCTTGAGCCTGAGTCTTATCAAATTTTCTTGAAGACTTTTAGTACCTTAAAAAATTCTTTACAAATTTCAAAATTGACTCATTTTTAGGATGTGTGAGTGTGTGTTTCCAGGGGAAAATTGTATATTAAGATAGTACAAATTGTTTTGCTAGAGATACAAAAGAAATTCTTTAGAAGATACTTTTGAATTTAGAAAAATAGGTTTTGTCATAAAATATTTAATCCAACCTTATAGTTCAAAGATTTTAAATTTTAAAAAGTTCTTACTACATTTTAAATTTCCTGTCAGAAATGATGCATTTTCTTTATTTTGCCAAAACTTCAAAATCCTCTACATTCTTACCAGAAACCATTATTTTCCCAGCTCTATTCCATAGAACCCTAGCACTTTGTGAATTTTAATAGTTCTTAGTCAGGGAAAAGTATGTTCTGTGGACAAATAATTTGGGAAAATGATTCATTTTACTACATTTCCCTCTCAAATATTTATAAAGTATAGTAAGAGAAACTATACAGCAAAGCAAAACAGGCACATTTTAAAACACTTTGATTGGCCTAAAATATTTGATCATAAAACTTTTTTTTAACAGCTTATGTGAAACAACATCTCAGAAACATGGTTTGAAAGTGCTGTTGCAGTCTACGTCTCTAACTGTTTTGTGCTAAAGAATGCTACTTTATCACATATGAATGCAATTCAGGGAATGATAATGGGGACACCGATTTACAGCTGGAAGGGAATTCGAGTCTGTACTTGGAAGCGCATGACAAGGTCCTCTGCTGTCCTCCTGGTCCTCCCGCTAACTGACACGCATGGGATGACAGCAGTTTCCAGAGCTGTCCGTCAGAAAGCTCAGCATGGCCTTCGACAAGTTCCCCGAATTACTGTGTGGCTAATAGCACATTTCCCTCTGCATCTTACTCTTCTCTTCTAAAGAATTCTGGTGTAGCACTGAGGTGTAAGAAAGAGCATAGGACTGCGGTGGGGCAAAAATGCTCTCTTCGGTGTGACTCTCATCTGCAGGCCACGCTTCATTTAGCTCACTGAGAATACCCGTCACCCCCTCTCCCGCATGATGCTGTAAAAGCAGCTCAGAATCGGTTTATTAGGTACTTATTTGTACCTCTCAAGGGTTCAGAAAACATTTCAGGAGTTTTTTTAAACAATATATAAATTTTAACAAGATGTTAACAATGAGTATTATTATGACCCACATACGTACCATGATTGGGCCATAGTTTAGTTCTATATTTTCCAGAAACTAATTGCAAACAAGGAATCCTTGTCACTTAACAAGAATCACAATATCCATCTACAAAAACAAATCAATTGCTTAAGAGAATTACAAATATTCTTTAAACTAGAATCAAGAAAAGTTTTATCACTTTGTGAGTCTCAAAATTCAACAAATCTCGTAGAGGTATTTCTTACAACACTGTTAATATAAGCTGATGCTATTACAGCTAAACATAATGGAGGAACAACCTTCTTTGCGTATGTGTGTGATGAAGAGGATTGAATTCCCAGCACTCAGCTGTTGTGCTAAGTGTAGCAGATGTCAGCAAACCTTTGTTGAAGGTGACAATTATTCCCCAAAGGGGGAGGGTATTAAAGATGGCACAGGTGAGTAAGCTGGTCAGAGAAAGACAAGCACTATATGATTTCACTTCTACGTGGAATCTAATGAATAAAATAAACAAACAAAAAAGAAATAGACTCGTAGATAGAAAAGACTGATAGCTGTCAGAGGGGAGGGAGATTGGGAGGCTGGGTGAAAAAGGAGAAGAAATGAACAAAAAACAAAACAAAGAACAACCAACAATAACTTGTAGACACAGACAACAGTAAGGCAATTACTGTGATTACCAGAGGGAAAGGGGTGGAATGTGGTACAAGGTATGGGGGTTAACTGGCGATGGAAGATTTGACTTGGGGTGGTGAACACACAATACAATATACAGATGATGTGTTATAGAACTGTCTACCTGAAAACCAGATCATTTTATTACCCAAGGTCATCCCAATAAATTCAGTAACAATTTTTTGAAAGAATGCATAAGAATGATTCTCTTGCTTACACATGGCTCACACTAGCATGTTGTTACACAGTCCACTTAAAATCTGCTGCCTTTGATCCTATACCCATGCGAATAGAACAAAATGATGTCTGCCAGTGACATCATGGTCTGAATAATTGCTCTTCAGTGTCAGCCTGTCCATATATCATAATCTTGATCCCAAAAGCAAAAAGCTGATCTTGCAAATATCTCTTTAAAATATCATAGATTTATCCACAATACTTCATTCCAATGATAACAGAGGTAATATTCCTGTAGGGTAGGAACTTACACATAAGGAAACTGAGATTCAGGATGATTGAGAATGCGGACCTAATTCATTGACCTAGCAAGTGGCAGAGCTCAAACTTGAACCCAGGTCTGTCTGACTTCACATTTAATAATTTTAACTACTTTAATGTGCTAAGACAGATCTCGTAGGGCTTGAAATATATGCTTTCCCTCATACACACAGAGCAAGAAAAGCCACTGCAGACAGAAGGAGCCTTAACAACTTCACAGTCAATAATTCTGGAAACTCAGATGTTTTAAATCTGCTCTGATGCTCCCTCCAGGGTCTCAAACCTTAATTCTGCTGTCTTGTGAGCTGGCTTTCTCAATGCCAGCCTTGGTGCTGTTCTTCAAGGACAGCATGCCTAATGAACTTTTAAATTCCAGGAACACTGATTTTCACAGGAGGACCTACGTTCTTTCACTTCTGTTGTGTGCTCTCAAGCAGTATTTAAGCAGACAGCTAGGTCCTCACTCTTCTTCTCAAGTTATTATAGCTGTTGAGCTACTTTCATCTTTCTTTGTATTTTTTTCTAGCAATAAAAGATCAAGATAGCCATCTTCCTTTCTCCCCTAGAGTCTCCTGGCATTCTCAGTGAAATGTTAGTAGTAAAATCACACTCCTACAACAGTGGTTAGATAATTGAAATTCAATACAGAATGGAGAAAATCAGTTCTGGAAACCTGTTTCTCTGCAGAATCTTTATTATGATTTTGACCCTAGATCTTACTAGTCAATGTGAGGAGAATTAGAAAAAAGGAATAGGGTCTCCTGGAGTGTTCTGAATTGAAATTATTACAAATCTGTACACCTAAGATGGCCTATTTACCTTGTACATTTCTCTCTAGACTGCTGTTCTTTAAAAGTGCTTTTTGATGTCAAGACCTGCAAAGCATTTTTAGTCAATGCCATTTGAGGACTGGACATACAGTGTTCATATTAATGCAGATGCTGATCAAATATAGATACACATATACATATTTTTACTTTACTCTCAATAGACTGACAGCCCCATCATCCCCTTCATCACTGTTTCTTACACGATTTCCTCAATCACACATGTTAGCAAGATGCCTCTGTCAATGAAAAAAACCTGCCCTTTTTGTTGGTGGGAAATATGGCTTGAAAATATTATGTTCTCTTCTGATAAGCATAAGATGGACATTAGCCAGAAGGAGAAATTCTAATTTTCAAGTCTAATTGTTTTATTCATTGAATACAGTAGACACAGAGTAGAGTCCAAACTCACAATGTTTTAAGATCTTGAGGAATATGAGAGGTAAAAAACATGGTTAATCTTTTTGTACTGCTATATGATGGCCTTGGGGCAGTAAGAGAATCATTATAAAAGGAAAAAAAAAAACCAGAATGGGAAGAAGACGTCTGTAGCATAATTGATAAGTATGCAAAACATATGCGGAATAAATGAAGTATCAGTTCCTGCTTCCCAAATTTAAATTGTTGTTTGTATGGAATTTTTATGGCTACAATTAAACTTATAAATAGAATAATAGTAAATCACAAGTAATAGAAGGCAGTTTTTTTAAAAATTGAAAATATTTGTGTCATTGGGGCAGAAATAAAGTTAATATAGAATAATAATGTACTATATTTACACATAATGCAATATATCATGAAAGGAATTAATATATAAAAAGGCTTCTGACATTTGTGCTACTTTATAAGCTGGTATTTACAAAATTAGGAGTCAAAAAATCTCATAATTAGCCCTGGCTGGTGCAGCTCAGTGGATTGAGCGCAGGCTGGGAACCAAGCGGTCCCGGTTCAATTCCCAGTCAGGGCACATGCCTGGGTTGCGGGCCAGGTCCCCGTGAGGGCCATGTGAGAGGCAACCATACATTGCTGTTTCTCTCCCTCTCTTTCTCCCTCCCTTCCCCTCTCTCTAAAAATAAATAAAAATAAAATCTTTAAAAAAATCTCATAATTAGATTGTTAAATTTCCTGGAAATCACTCAAGAGATGCTGAGGCAACCAGGACATTTTAAATGCACAGTCTAACATTCAATTAAAAAATGTGCAGTAATACCAAGGAACAAGGACAAAGAAAAACCAGAGAACAGAAATGAAAATGAATTCAGGTAATCCACATACTGACATTACTAGACACAGATTTTGAGATAACTATAGTTAATATATTAAAGAAAACACATAGGTTAAAATAATTCACCAGAGAATTGGAATATAGAAAGCAGAACGAAGTAGAAAAATCTAAAAACAAATTCACAGTACTTTAAAGATCAATGCATGGATTTACCAAATCTAATCAGACATAGCTGAGAAAATAATTGGTAAAATTTAGGGTATGTCAATAGAAAACAATCAGACTGAAATGCAGAAAGTAAAATAATGGAAAAGTTATAAAAGAGAATAAAGAGACATTAGGACACAATGAAAAGGTCATTAGAAAAACGTCAGATATAGTCAGAGTCCCAGAAGTAAGAGAGAATGAATTTGAGGGGAAAAGCATTATGTGAAGAGTCAATGGATCAGAATTCTTCAAAATGGTCAGAAGTAATTAGGCCAGAGAGTCAAGAAGACTAGGAACCCAAGAAGAATAAAAAAGAAAATTCTATTTAGATACATCATAGTAAAAATAGTAAGAATAAAAAGATTAAATATTATAAGCCAGCACATAACAACAAATCAGAACAAAAAACAAGACAGGGGACAACGGAAGGAGTGAAAGCCAGTAGACGATGAAATGACATCTGTACCACGCCAAAAGAATACCACAGCCAACCTAAAATGCTACGCCCTGTGAAACTGTCCTTCAAAAAATAAGCAATCAAAAACTGAAGAAAGTAAAGAAACACCAAAGGGAATTTTTCAGTGGAAAGAAAATAATCTTAAAGAGCAGAATTGCAGGAAAAAAGAAAGAATACTAGAAAGTATAAATATGTGGGTATCACTTACTCTATAAAGACCAACGATGGACCTTGCAGAATGAATTAACTATGTAGAATTAAAATGCAACAACATAAGAGATGAGAGGGAAATAAATGTAGTTTAAAGTCTGAAGGTGCAAGCATTGTCCTAAAGTGAAAAAAATACTAATTTATAACTAATATTAACAAATTAAAGATGAATGCTATAAAATCTAGGATACCATTAAGAGAATAAACAAAGAATATAAAACTAGAAAGATAAGACAAAAATAAACATATGAAAAAACACTTGAGGACCACTGGTTCCATCCACAATGTACCAGCACAGCCTCCCTATAACTGTACAAAAATACATAAAACGCCTGTTTCAGGCAATGGACAGCAACCAGCATGGAGCTATACATTTCAAAAAATAAAAGCACATACTATGAGTTCATATTCACTTGGGATTTCTCCCTGAAACTATTTCTCAGTATGGCACAGGAACACACAACCCAAACAGAAAGTGGTGGTGTCACTGGGTAGGAGACCTGATTTGGAGCTACGGACGTGGGTGAGACCTGGAGGACACGGTGATGCAGAGAAGGGATCTACTGAGGAGAAATCACACATTTTCTATAAAAATTTCTTTAGGGTCCTTCTTTTTTCTCCTAAGCTACAGACGTGGAGGGCAAATGACTTGAATTGGTATTTCACAAAAGCCAATATACACAATATACATTCTAAATCACATTAGTCATGAGGAAAACGCAAATCAAAATCACAATGAAACTGCATGCACATATCCACCGGGCTGTCTAAAATTAAAAGGACTGATAAGGCAAAGTATTGGTGAGGATTTGGAACACACAGAACTCTCACACACTGTTTGTGAACAGGCAGAATATTACAACCATTTTGGAAAGCTGCTTGGCTTACATAATCACCATAAGGAATGTACAAGTATGTTCATGCAAGCATTCTCTGTAATAACCCAAACTGAAAACACCCAAATATCCATCAATAATAGCATGATAAATAAGCTATAGTTTGATCATGTAATGCAATATTTTCATCAATATATGGTGATAGAAGTCAGGTTAGTTTTGCCTGCTTTGAACCTCATTTAAATGTGATCAGACAACGTATCTTCTGTGTGCCCAGCATCTTTTACTCAATACTGTATTAGGGATACATACTCATGCTGCTGTATATAGAAATTATTTATTTTCTATTGGTCGAGAATGTACTTTTTATGTACATTTACATGTACTTTACACTTCTGTGTGTGTGTGTATGTATATCTAGAGAGAAATGTTCCATGTGTCTATATATAGACATTGATGTGCTTTTCTACTGTATCTATAATATAAAAGTAAAAATGTCCATGTTTGTATATACTAATATAATATGTATAACATAATAAAATGTATAAAAGCAAAATATGTACATAATAAACATTTGTTTAAAAATGTTACTGTGTTAATTTTCTGGGTTCCCATGAAATAAAATAGCAGACCAGAGAGTTATGGCTGGGCAGCTAATATGGCACAAAAACATGAGTGAATCATTAAATCTGCTTGAGCTTGTTTCAAGTGAACTATATTGTCACTAAATACTAAAGACTGCCAACATTTATTTTTTCCACAGCAATGAGAATGAGATCCCGAAGGATGAACTTCCTTTTGCTCTTATTTTTCCAACTTTTCTTTTCATTCCCCTTTTTCACATACCTCAGATCCAATCCATCAGATATTTTTCTAGCTGCACATCAAATGTATCTTGCCTATGACTTCTCACTAGCTCCATCACTACAACCTTAGTCTAAGTCACTGAAACCGCAGGGATGGAGTAGTACCCAGGAGATGGGACACTCAGGGCTCTGTCCCACCCCTACTTCTGAAGAGGAGGAGGGCCGTTATGGGCTGAGAAGGATGCCTGAGGAATTTGATCGTGTCTGAGGAATTCAGCTGGCTTGAATGAGTCACTCTTGGGAAGGAAGTCTGAGGGATAAATATCCCGACTTTTCTACCACAGCGCTTTGCCCAGGTTCCCCATTGGCTGAGCCCCTAGTGAAACCAGCTTTCAACAGGGCCTATTGATATGGTCCACAGGAGCCAGACAGGCAGAGAATAGGGTGGAACAGAGTGGAAAGTAAATATGGTGTTGGGGATACAGCTGATGGGACCATTCCATCTACTGTTGCTTTCTTTTATTCTATTTTCCACAAAGCAGCCAGAGTGATTTTCCTAAAGCCTAGGGCAGATCATGCCACTGCTTGCCTGAAAACCTTCCAATGGGTTCCAGTCTCCACCAGAGTAAAATCTAAAGTCCTTCCATGGGCTAGAAGACTCTAAGAGACCTGGCCCCGTCACTACTTCTTTGGCTTTATCGCTGATCATTCGCACAATTGGGCAAGATCCTTCGGTAACATAACCTCTTTTCTGTCCCACGTCAAGCCTGCTTCCAACCCAGCATGTCTATAGTTTATGTTCTGTCTCTGGAATCCTCCCCCTGAGCTGCCAGATATGCGCACAATTTATCCGCTACTTCCTTTGGTCCTCTGCTCAAATGTCAGCTGTTTAGAGACCTTATTTCACCTCTCTGTATAAAATTGCATCTCAATATCACTCTCTATACATGAATTCTGCTTTATTGTTTTCCTAGCACTTAACTGCTTCTGGGGTATATTTTATATTTTGTTTATTATCTTCCCCAACACTTTGGACTGCACCTTCTATGAAAGGAGGAACACATTGTTCCTCTGCTTCATCTCAAGGCACAAGATCAGTAACTCTTCCATAGTAGGCACTGGTATTAGTGTGGAGAGGCTAACTTCTAGAATGAACAACCCCAAACTGCAATACTACAATGCAACTTATTTCTCACTCAATGTCAGAGTCTAATGCAGGTCATTGTGGGGTAATTACTAAGGCACCCTGACTGCTAAATGGCAATCTATAGATTCATCCATATAGGCAGATCTTAAGATTGGCTATTATTGTTTCTAAGAAACTTTTGGTACATAAAGAATGCTGAAGCTCTGAATATCTTTTATCCTATTTTTAAAGGGTCAATTCCTGCCCCAGTTCCAGAACAAACCTTATTTACTTAAGGGAAGGAGGGAGAGATAAGAAGAGAAAGGCAGGGGTAATGAGTGGAGAATGGGAGGTCAGGGTATTTACTTACATGCAAAGTTATATTTATTTATTCTTCCTTCTTCTAATTACCTATGATGACATAGGGAGGGTAAAGAACAGTTATTGTCTCTTATTTCTGAATAATGTAACTGCAAATTTTCATTTCTTTGAACTCTTTTTGGAAACCAGCAGGCTATTCTTTCTGTCAAGGCCTCTCTTTGTACGTGCTACTGAAGAGCCCCCGGTATTTCCGGAGCTCATCTTCCGTACAGTGCATATTCCAGGCTGTGCAACGCCTGACTGAGTCTTACATTTTGATTTCTTTCATTGATCTAAAGGCTTTTCTTGCATTGTCATTTGTCGGTCTATACCTATTTCTAGGATTCTTTAAGGGAACTCATTTAATTTTTGCAGTACAAGCAATGTTTCAATAAGAATAATCAATTTTCTGCCACACATAACAGGATGAATAAGTTCATATACTTAAAGAAATAATGTTCTTTAAAAAATAAGGACAATTACTTTTATTTCTCTCAGTTAAAAAGGGTTTTGGTGAAAAATGTCATAAAGTCTCAAATCAGTAAATACAAATATAAACATCTAACAAGTAGAAATATAAGTACAAGAGAGGTTACCTAAAGGTAGAAGATAAAATCCTTGCTTCCAAGGAACTCAACTTTAAAAGTATTTAATTTTATGAACAGTGACTCATTTTTAAATAAATATGCAGCAGATCCAAGTTTTGTGTGTGTTTTGTTTGTAATTGGGATATAATTGACAGAACAAGTGTGTGGTAGACTGATTTCTGCCATAATCTCCCAGATGATTCTAAGACTTTATTTCTTTTTGGATCAACTCTCTGAAGTGACTGCACCGGCAGTTCCTCCCCACCAACCCCCACTGTAGCTTTTTCCTGTTTTCTCCTTTAGCAGAATAGTTTTCCTAAACAATACTTTTCAATTATCTTACACCTATGATTTTTAAAAACTGAACATAGTGATCTTTATGTTTGCAATTTTTTGTTGTTTGTCTTCAAGATATAATTTGTGTTCCAAAGAAAAAAGTCATTATATCTGCATCATTCCTGATTGTTTTCAAAACAAGAAAATGCTGGCAATTGCAATCATTATATTCAAGCCTCTTCATCAAACACCCAATTTACAAATATCCTCCAAGTGTACCACTTTCCAAAGAAAATGCAGCAAATGGGCTCTAGATCCTTAATGGTTTTTCTAAACATAATGCTGAATTTACTTATGAGATTAAACTAAATGTTATTCCTTGAATAAAAGCTATTATTTAAACAGTTTGGGGTGACAAAAATAATATATCTGAATCTGCACTGGCTCTCAGGGGTCATTGTTTTACAAGAGAATTCTGTGCCGGAGGAGAAACCGTGCGGGTGAGGAGGGAGGGGCACCAGCAACCCACCCACCGCCCACTTCACCCGAACGCTTCCTGCTCGCAGCCCGGCCTCACAGCAGCTGAGAGGGCGGCTCTGTGCCCAGCCGCCAGGAGACACCGCTGGCTGGGAAAAGCGGTGAAAACACTTCCTGCTATCCTTTGTTCCTGAGCTCAGGCTCATTTCCTCTAGGGTAGGAGCAAGGAAATTATTTTTAGCTCAACACTATAGTTTTTAATAAAAGAGAATTACAGCTAAACAGGCAATTTTCCATATAGTAGGTTTACCTTTTTGTACCTTTGAAGACTTTGGAGGAGTAGAGAAAAAAAATGAGGATTGCTTTATATCACTTCTAAGTAAGATGACTTCTTAAATTGGGCTGATAAGGACCACAATGTCTCTTAATGCCAAATCCACGCAGTCCTTAACGTTGCCCTGTGCCACAGCACTTCTTATCTCAGAGCGTGGTGACTTGTCAAATGGTTCTTAGATTCCAAAACAGGATCATGAGAATTGGTAAATAACATTTAAATGTTTTGTGGGAGAAATATATACTGTATTCATGATGAGATGTTAAGACAGATTTTACTGAAAGCCACTGGGTTATACAGCAGGTAGGCAAAAGTAGGTTTACAGTTGTGAGTACTTGAAACAGTTTGTTCTTGTATTATTATTAATTTTGTATTATTTTCCATACAAACTACTATAAATATTCTTTTGCCCACCCCTGTGTCCTAAACACACATAAGACTATTACTACCAAAGGAACACAGACACCTTGATCTGCGGTTCTCAGGAGACTGGTGTCCTGTATGACTGTTCATTGAGTTTATCACACCTGAACTATCTAGAGTTTTGTCCACTAGTCCTCCAAAATGGAATGTACAAACAGCTCTGTGGCTGTGCTTCTGTTCTACCAGAATACTTAGTTTTTTCCAGGTTCCTTTGAATCTGATCTTCATCTACTCTTTTTCTCTAATTATCTTCAAGTTGGGGGATTGTCCACCGTCAACTTTACTAGATCAGCTGTTCCACATTTCTTGTGCATTTTTTCCCACTGTATTTGAGATTAGAAAACAGAGTTCCCTGACATTTCTACCTTTGGGAGCCAGTCCCAAACAAAGTTGTGAAGTGAGTGAAATGTAGCTTCAATGCCCTCCAGTCCTTTCTCAGTCTTCCTGACCTTCCTTCCGGTGACAGCCATGACAGAGGCAACACCCCACACTGTTCCGTCCTCTACCCTCACCACAGAACCCTTGTAAGGAGGCTAGAGTTATTATCCCCACTTTATTTTTAGCAATTAGGAAACAAGGAAGGAATAGCCCAATGGCACAATTCTTGAATCCAGCATTCCATTGTGGTCTCACCCTGGTACTTTGCTGAAGCGACTTCTCTTTCTGGATTCCCTCCTCCGGATGCTCCCCTGCCCACTGCCCCTCCCCTGTCCTGCCCTCTCACATGCTCTCAACGCCCCTGTTATAAGGCACTTTTACATCTTCATCTCTGAGCTGGAATCCAAATTTACCTAACCTGTGCTATGCCAAGCAACTGGCAGAATGCAAATAACCTGAGAAAAAAATTCAAGTAAAGGAATTAATCACTGATAAAATACCATATGTTAAATTGGGGGTGGGGGCAGAGTCTGGAACTCTCTAACATGACCAGCATTTGGGATTTATGGTATACAGATTTGGGTTTACAAATTTTACTGTGTAAAGTTGATACTGTTTTCCGATGAGTTGACTAACTGCTCAAAGAAACACTCATTCCTTTAAAATTCATCTCCCTCCTCCATCACAATTCCCTTTGCATACATGAGCTACTGAAATGTTGAAAATCTAATGAATTCTAGATGCCTCAGCAGTAATTTCCAGGCACTACAACGTTTGCTAACACTACTTTATACTTGCAGCATTTCATTTTCTGCTGAAGCCTGGAACCATTTGGATCAGTGCTTTTCAAGTTGTGTTCCGCAGGGGCGGCCCCACCCACGCCTACCTTGTCAGCACTGCCTCGCTTACAGATCAGGTCCTCACAGTAGCACTAAGGGGTCTAGGGCAAAATACCCTGAAACCTTGAGCTGATGATTGAAAATTGTAAAATTGTTCTTTTATGATATGACCACATTGTTTTACTAACATCTTTTTTTAAAAAAAGATTTATATTATTTTTAGACAAAGGGTAAGGGAGAGAGAGAGAGAGAGAGAAACATTAATGTGTAATTGCCTCTCATGCATCCCCTATTGGGGACCTGGTCTACGACCCAGGCATGTGCCCCAGCTAAGAATGGGAATGGGAATCAAACCAATGATCCCCTGGTTCATAGGCCGGCACTCAATCCACTGAGCCACACCAGCTGAGGCAACCCACACCTTTTTATATTAAGTGATCATTGCACTTTATTTCTGCAGTGCTGTATTAGAGTTATTCATATAGTCTTCATGAATACATGGGCTTTATAAAGTAGACAAATTCCTGCATGACAAATTATAAAAATTATTCTAACTATAAAGAAAAAGAGATAGTATTAGTTCTTCCAAATTTCTGTAACAGTTTAGTTTTTGTTTGTTGTTGGTGTTTGTTTTTCTTTTGGGAGGAAGGATATGATATCAAAAAATTCAAGCTCTGTCAAATTTAAAGTGCACAGTATTATCATACAAGCTTAAAGCTAACAATATAAAATATAAAATATACTAATGTTATGAAACAGAGACAGTGGTTTAATAGAGAAATCTGTGTATTTCTTCATATTTCTGAGGAGGGAAAGGGCCATGCAGACATGAGGGCTGAACACTGCAGGGGTGCACTGTCTCTGTCCAAAGTGTGAGCTCTTCTTTACAGTTTCATGAGGTGCATTAATAGCAGGAAATCTTTTTCCCAAGGAAACTGAACAATAAGGAAAAAATTCTCAGAGTTATCAAACACTGTGCATATATATATTCCCTATGTGAGCTCATTATAAACAGAATATCATTGTTTATGTTCTGAGTTTTTTTTGTCAAACAGGAGACTTTGGGGACTTTTCTACCATTCCTTTTCAACATACAAGGATGTCATTTTCAATGAAAGAGATATATGTATATATGCATATGTATACGCACACATATATATGCATTTATACTTGTTCTCTGCACACTTTCTGGGCTAAATTATAAGTTCCTTAAACTTTGAAGCATTTTAATCTTAGAGTAATTACAGTCTTTAAATTAGTAAAATAAATCTTCATATATCATACAATAAGTCCTCACTTGATATTGTCAATAGGTTCTTGACAACTGCAACTTTAAGCAAAACAATATAGAACAAAAGCAATTTTTCCATAGACTAATTGACATAAACAAGAGTCAGGCATATTTCTGGTCACAAAAACATTGCCAAACTTCTCA
>PVJI01011635.1:0-55139 GCA_004026765.1 Micronycteris hirsuta | reverse complement strand
ACAAAAGCCTGTGGACTTTTTGGCCAGCCCTTTAGCTCACAGTACACTCCGTGGGGAAGAAAGCTTTGCCCCTAAGGGCAGGAACAAGACAGGAAGGCGTCTGCCCCTGTTATTCAACGTAGTCCTGGAGCCATTCTCTATAGAGGTCTCTAAGTCTGGCCAGAGCAATTCTCTACAGTGTCATTCAAGTCAAGGGACCCCAAAGAGCCATATATGACCAAATGAGTTCCCCAAGAGTGTGCCAAGGTCACTCTATGGGACAAGGAAAATCTCTTCAATGAATGGTGCTGGGAAGAGTGGAAATCCACAGGCAAAAGAATAAAACTTGGACCTTTACACCAAGTACCCAGATTTATTCCAAATGGATCCGAGACCTAAGCAGAAGACCCCAAACTATAAAACTCCTTGGAAAAAGCACAAGGGGAAAGCTTCATGACACTGATTTTGTCACAAAAGCAAGGACTCAAACAGATACTTGCACTCCCATGTCCACAGCAGCATTATTCATGGTGGCCAAAAGGTGAAAGTAACCCAAACGTCCATCGATAAGTGAATGGATCAATGAAATATAGTGTACTGTACTCAGGGGAATATTATTCAGCCTTAAAAAGGAGAGAAATTCTGTCACACGCTAAACATGGGTGAACCCTGAGGACATGCTAACTGATATAAGCCAGTCACAAAAAAATTCAATATTGTAGATTCCACTTATATGACTTATATGAAGCAATCAAATTCATAGAAGGTAGAATGTGGTTACCAGGGGCTGGGACAAGGGGAAATGGGGAGTTTTTTTTAATCCTCGTTTGAGGATATGTTTATTGATTTTAAAAAGAGTGGGAGGGGGAGAGAGAGAGAGAGAAACATCGATCTCCTGTACACGTCCCAACTGAGGATCAAACCCACAACCTCGGTATGTTCCCTGCCAGAGGCTCGAACCTGTGACCTTTTGGTGTGTGGACGATGTTCTAACCAACTGAGACACCCAGCTGGGACAGGAAATGAGGAGTTTTTGTTTCATGTGTACAGTCTCAAGTTTTGCCAGAGGAAAAAGTTCTGGAGATCTGTTCCACATCAATGCAAAAATGTACTTAATACTACCGAACTGTACACTTGAAAATGGTGAAGATGGTAAATTTTGTTATGTGTGTTTTTGCTGTCAAAAAAAAAGTTTTTTCAACCATGCAAAAAAAAGAAAATGGAAAGAAAGAAAAAAAGAAACCTTCTCACCTTTTTAGGTGAATCTGAAGTGGCCCAGGTTTGTAAACCATGGACCCAAAGTGATCCTGGATGGCTTCTGGGAGGAAGAGGAGCTGGAAGCTAAGCTTTGAAGGGTGGAGACGTTCGGGTTGGGTGAAGAGGGGGAAGTTACAAAGGGAGGAGTTAGTTCAGCAGCAGCAGCATTATCATCATTGCAAACATTTATTACAAGTGCCTATCATGTGCGGGGCGTGTGGTTCATGCATATTCTCTAATTAATCCTCTGTGAAGTGGGGCAAGTCCTGGCTGCGCCTCTGTGCTCTGCGCCAGGGTGGAGCATGGCCCCCTGCCCCTGACACTCCCAGACTTCCCCTCTGAGTGACTCATATCCCCAGGGCAGCAGGACGCCTGATACCTGTCCTGCTCTGGCTAAACAGGACCAGGTGGCCCAGGGCTGCACTCTCCTGCAGGTGGCTGGCACTGGGGGCATTGATTGGCATGGGGGCACCTCAGGTCCCTGGGAGCGCCCTCTGCTGGAGACTCCTGGCCTGGCACGTGTCTGCCGGCTCTGGGCATTGGGCCCAGTTGGCTTTCATTTTTTATTAGAATGATGGGATGTCTTTTCGAGCCTGGGTGATATTAATTACAGCCTGTTGTATAACAAACTAAGGTTTCATGCAGCACAGAGCTCTCTGTCCCAGAGGCCTCTGGTCCCCAGGACGTTCCCCCCACCCCACCAAAAAAAAAAAAAAGGCTTTTCAAAGATTCTGGACTCTCTCCACCTTCAGCTGCTCAGCGTGAGACTTCATCCCCTCCCCCACCCTAGCCCATCCCCAGGGTGGCCAATCAGGCAGCCCCCTGGAGCTCCCCATCATTGTGGAAGCTGCTCCTTAAGAATGGAGAATTCTAGAAATCCGATCTAAAAGCTGGACACCGATTCTTGCTCTGATAAAGAAACGTAGCAGAGCCTACTGTTAACAGGATTCTTCCAAGAGGGGCCTCAGCCTCACTGACACCAGAAACACCGTAATGAATTCATGCATTGAGCTTAGGGGTTTGCACACCTCTTTGAGAAGCAAGCCCTGGGGAACCACCCTACTGGGCCTTCCTAACCACCGAGGCAGCTGCCGAGCACAGGATTCCATGCAGGGAGAGGGAAGGGAGGGGGTGGTTTTTAATTGTAAAGTTCCTGAGCTCGCTGAAAACACTTATTTAATCCATGATCTAGTGGAAAGGCTTGGATGTTAGCCAGGAAACAGCAAAAACTTACAACCATGGGTGATAAATAAGAAAGATTTTGGATCCGAAACCCTTGTCCGTATTCATTATGAGTGCTGGTTTTTGAGCAAAAGCAAGTTTAGTTACGGAGAATCAGATGGAGGCGCCGGTGCAGATGGGAAGGGGGTCTGTGAGCATCTTGGGGGCTTTCATATGAATTTCCCTTCACATGATATGGTTTCCCTCTTTCCTGATATAGGCGTATCACGGAGAACACTCTCTTACATCTCCTTTTTACAAGGGTACAAGGAAGGCGTGAGTCTTTGCCACTCCGCCACGACGCCAGTCATTCTGGACCCACGAGGGAAGGAGAGGAGGCAGAGCAGGAGATGGTCTGTCAGCGCCTGGGCCAGAGGTGGCAGGGGAGAGGCGGGACCTGCAGGAGGGAGTAAGTAGGTGAGACAGCTACCACTGCTCAACCCCACCCCCCACCCCCACCCCCTGTTTATCAGAGATGCGTGCAGACTGTGTAGAACTGCAAGCTTTTGGTGTTTGGGGACAGCAACTAAGTTAAGGACTCCCCTGCTGGTGGCTGAAGGCAAAGCTCTGACTTGCAGGGGTGTGGCCTCTCTCTCCCTGAACCCACCTACCCTATTCATGCCTCCTTCTCCTTCCCCACCCCACCGCCACCCCGTACCTCTCTATGCTCTGGACTGTCTCCCCAGACCGTCTCTGCCTGAAACACACATCTGACCATCCCTTTGCACCCCCTCCAAACCTTTTGGGGTTGCCCAGTGCCTAAGCAGCATTTCTCCAGTATAGCCCTTAGAACCCTTATTCACTGGTCAGAAAAGTTGAAGAAAGACCACACCACACTCTTAGTCTTAGAGAACCCCAGCACAAAATGATACATTCACGGCATCTTTCCATAATGGACCTGTTTCACTTTTTCACTCCGTGAATTCTTAACTTTATTGGACGTAGAAACCCTTCTCACGCATTCAGTGAATAAATACACTGTAGGAATCACTGGCCGACAAGATAAAGTCCAGATGCCTTAAGGCAGCATCCAAGACCCCTCCTTTCTGGCCAGAAGCCCCCTTCGCAGCCTCGCCCCTCAGAGCGCTTCCAGCGATGCCTCCTGCCCCCCCCACAGTGACCCCGCACAGAAGCTCTGCACATCTGGTCCTGCTTTTGCGGTCATTCACGTCGTTCCTCCTCCTCCTCCTTTGGAGGATGACATACCTGTTTCCATTCCTGTGCCTGAGCCAGTGCTGAGGGATGAGCTCTCTCACTGACCCCAAACACAGCCGAGCCACGTGCAGCCACACGGCTGCCCCGCTGATGGGCCACACGGAGCAAACTTGGATGGCTCCTGTGTGCACAAGGACAGAGAAGGTACCTGTCCCCAAGGGTTTCTACTCCACGCTGTCTTCAGGCTGGGCCGTCCCCTCAGCTCTCTGCAGAGCCCTCTCCCCGCACTGCGCCCTGTTATAGGAAGGGAGGAGTTCGTGAAGCAGGGGCAGGAGGGGACCACCAACCCCACAGGAGGTTAAGAAGGCTGGGGCCAGGGCCTCCCTCTGCTGCTGTCCCTCCTGGCCACCCCCTCTCTGCCACAAGTCCCCAAGGCTGAACTGGGGCCACCTTTCACTTTGGGTTTGTTTCAATGACTGTGACAGCGAACATTTTCCCGTGGTTTTGTTTTCTGGTATTTTCTCTCCAGTGATCGGACTCAAGGGGTCTTTTGGCCATTTCCCCACTGGGATTGTACCGTTTAGAAAAACGCAGTCTGTCCTTTCATTTCTGCCGTCACTTTTTCTTTTAAAATGACAGGAGTGGCTCGTGAGAGCGTTCTTGTCATAACAGTAAAATTCATACACTTCAGATAAAGCTCATGTCCCCTTCGCCCACTCCAAATGCTGTCGGTTTGTCCCTCCTGACGTCTCTGCAGGCGCCGATGCGTAATATATTCACACAGAAACATACAGCTTCGTTTTGTGCGCCTCCTTCTTCTTTACGCCAACGCTGTACTAACTGCAATGTGACGTAGCGCGGACTCGCTTCCGTTTCTTAGCGCGGTGACGTTTGACTTGTGTACCTAACCCGAACGGAACGTTGTTTCTGCCCTTAACTCCTTCTAGTGGTTCTAAGTTTAAAGTCATTTCTTCTGCAGGGGTCTGCTTTCTTTTCCTTGCGATTGTTAATGGTATTGCTGTTATTATTTGCAGTAGAATTTATTTGTTTGTTGTATTATATGAGGTGAGGGTACAAAGTTTTTTTCCTAATTTCAGCCAATTATCCCAACATGACTTTTAAAATCAGCCCTTCTCTTCCCGACGATGGCTCCGTATTACGTGAGAAATCAGTGTGTGCGCCGCTGCCTCATTGTGAGCTTTTTTAACCTGTTGAAACCACTGTGCATCTTTTCCCTAACACACAATTTTAAATATTATAATTTTCTGCCCATCTAGTGTAGCTCAGTGGATTGAACGCGGGCTAGGAACCAGACGGTCCGGGTTCGATTCCCAGTCAGGGCACATGCCTGGGTTGCTGGCCAGGTCCCCAGTGAGGGCCATGTGAGAGGCAACCACACATTGCTCTTTCTCTCCCTCTCTTTCTCCCTCCCTTCTCCTCTCTCTAAAAATAAATAAATAAAAATATTTTTAAAATTTTTTTTAAAAATAAATAAATAATAAATATTATAATTTTCTGATGTTTTCTATCCAGAAGGTCTATTCTCTCCATCTTTACCGTGATTTTAGAGGGTTTTCTTTGAAATTCTGTTTACTCTGCTAAATGAATTTTATAATCTTTTTTTAAAAGTTTGAAGAAGAATCACATGTGGATTTGCACTAAGCCTGTACATTAATTTGACCTTTCCATCTGTATATTAACTCACCTTTGCATCAGACATAGGGCATGTCTTTCTTTATTAAGCTCCTCTCTTATATGCCTTAGGGAAAAAATTTTAATTTTCTTCACATGGAAAATGCTGTGTTCTGGACTAATTTATATAACTCAGAGTTACCCATGCCTCCAAACGTTAAATGACACCCCTCCCCGCCCCCAGTAAAACCATCTGGACTCAGAACTTTTGGGGGCAGTGTTTTTGATAGCTTTCTTAAATTCTTCTTCCACTCATTTATTCATGAAACAAGTATTTATTTCAGATGCCTGCTCTGTGCCCAGCCCAGTTTGGTCTAGTAAGGCGGCAGCAGTATGCAAAGCAGATTTCTTACAATGATCTCAAAATAAAACATTTAATTAAAAAAAACTACTATTATCACAAAATGTTTACTTTTTTAAAAAATATTTATTTATTTATTTATTTATTTTTTAGAGAGAGGGGAAGGGAGGGAGACAGAGAGGGAGAGAAACAGCAGTGTATGGTTGCTCTTCACAGGACCCTCACCGGGGACCTGGCCTGCAACCCAGGCATGTGCCCCGACTGGGAATCGAACCAGCGACTCTTTGGTTCCCAGCCCGCGCTCAATCCACTGAGCTACACCAGCCAGGGCTAATTTTTTTTTTTTTAAAGAAAGTTCACTTTTCTCAGGGAGCTCCCATTCTAGTGAGGAGAGAAGGGAAGCACGTCAGCAATTGGGCATATGTCTCATCAGCTGCTGAGAAAATGGAAGTGGGGGTGGGGAGGATGAGGGGTGGGGGGTGTCACTTTAAAAGCTGATGGGGGGCGGTGGTCTCTGTCCAGGGGGCGTTTGAGCAGAAACTCAATGAGGTAGTTTATATTTTGTACTTCTGATTCTCTCAAATAGAGGAAACTCCACTTTTTTTTTTTTTTACCCCAGAAAACTCTCTAGCTCATTCAACTTTTCAAATCTGTCAGCAATTTCACATAATATCCTTTTGTATTTTTAGCTCGTGTCTGTTGTGATTGCCGCCATCTACTTCACCTTGAGTCGGGTTTCTTTCTGTTTTATTTTTTCTTCATTACATTTGTCCATTGTGTTATTTTGACTTTTGTTTTTACTAAAAGAACCAGCTCAAGAACATAGGTATTATTTGTTCAACTGTTTTTTTCAGTTTCTAAGTTACTCTTTTCTGCTTTTTTTCCTGATTCCTTCCTTCCTTATCTTTATTGGGGGAGTTGTTGTTGTTTTTTTTCTAAATGATTTCATGGATATTTTGTTTAACTTTTTCTCGGTTTCATAATAACATCACAAGAGCTACAGAACTTTTGGTGCTTAACACGTGTCCTGCTGGTTTTTATAGGTGCAAGTCTCTGTTATTTTTGTTAATTAGCAGTTGGTTCTTGATTTCCTCCTTTACCCAAAAGCCACTTTGGAGAACTTTCAATTGCCGATTTCTAATCCGAGTTTCTCCTCTCGGCCCACTGCAAACAGAGAACGGGGGCCCTAGGACGTCTGTATTTCCAATGCAATGGGATTTTCTTTACGGCGGAAAATAGGATCTGTTCTTTAAATTATTTTGTGGACCCTGGGAAGTGGGCTGAATAACTTACAGCCCGAGCCAACAGTCACTGTGTCCCCAGGAACTGGCGGGCAGAACAAAATGTGAACAGGAAGTAAGCTTCAAAGAGGAAGTGATTTTGATACAAAGGGACACAGCACTGGCCTTTTTCAGCACTGACTACAGGCCAGGCGCCATGCTAGGCACACGGCAAGCACTGTCTCAGGGAGGGCCGGGGCAGGGGGGCGGGCAGGCAGGCGGGGGGAACTGGTTCTGCAGAGCCAGCAACCAGGGTTCGAGAGGCCGAGTAACTTCCTAAACTCTGTCCCCTGCTCAAGGCCCTGTCCTCCGTGCTTTGCTGAGCAGGTCCCCACTTTCCTTTCAAGACCTAGTTTTCATTATTTTTTTTTCTTGTATTGATTCCAGAGAGGGGGAAGGGCGGAAGAAAGAGAAAACGTTGATGTGAAAGAGAAACATTGATCGGTTGCCTCTTACACGTGCCCTGCCTGGGGACCAAGCCCCCATCCCAGGTGTCTGCCCTGCCCAGGAATTGAACCTGCAACCTTTTGGTTTGCCGGATGACATCCAACCAACTGAGCCACACAAGCTAGGGTTCAAGACCCGTTTCACAAAATATCACCTCTCCTAAAGAGGCTTCCCAAAGGTGAGAGCAAGGTACCCTTCTTCTGTTCGCTAGCCTTTTTTATTATCTTTAAAGATTTTATTTACTTGTTTTTTTCAAAGATTTTATTTATTTATTTTTAGAGAGAGGGGAAGGGAGGGAGAAAGAGAGGGAGAAACAGCAATGTATGGTTGCCTCTCACATGGCCCTCACTGGGGACCTGGCCTGCAACCCAGGGATGTGCCCTGATGGGGAATCGAACCAGCAACCCTTTGCTTCCCAGGCCGGCACTGGTGTGAGCCGCACCAGCCAGGGCGTGTTTGATAGTCTTATGTCGTCCCTCTTGGTTGCCTGGGGGACCCTGGAAGGTGGCTGGCACATTAGGGGTTCTCAATAAACGTGTGGTGATGAAGTGAAGCAGAAAAGCAAAGGGAGGAGACCCAAAAGAGCACTAATATTTAGAAATTGAACACAGCGAAGCCATGCCCCTGTGGCACCCCTCCTGCACCCCCGCCAACCAGGCATGACCTGGGGGGCATCCAGGCAAACACAGTAACGGCCACGGCTCCTTCCCACACAGAGCACATTCCAATCCATGCAGGGTGACATAGGCACATGGTCTCGTTTGACCTTGACAACACAGGTCACCCTGAGCCTGTTCTCTAGGGAGTGAAGCGTTCCCGTAGGGAGCCTGGCCAAGGTCACACAACTCAAAATGTCGGAGAGCTCCTTAGACTCCAGTCCCTGCCGCAATCAAAGTCGAACCCAGGCCCCCCCACCCCGATGTTACAGCAGAGACACGCAGACGTGCAGACGTACCTTACGCCTCCCGTCTCACTCATCATCACACACAGTAGTGTCTTTTTTCCCCCCAGACCACATGTTTCATTAATGCCATCAAGGAAATTCATGAGAGCAATCCCTGAGGTTACATGCTGATTCATTTATGAACAATACACATTTACTGAGCACCCCCTGCTCACCCCCGCTACTCGCAGGCCCTGGACACCCTGACCCAGAGGCAGGCTGGGGAGGACAACGTGGAGGGATCTGCAGGGCAGCCCTGCCCACAACCCCGCAGTCCACCCACGGCATCCAGGCCCGCCTCCTCCTCCCCGGTCCTCTCAGTTCCCACCCTGCAACTCTTTATCTCCCTTCACAAAAAGCCCCATTCTTTTTTTTTTTTTTTTTTTTGCACAATACACTTTCACAATAGAGAGTCTATTCAGCCCCAGAGCCCAAATCATCAGCAACCAAAACACTGGTTCCTCTTTCCTCCCAGGCCTTCGAACATCTCCCGGGAAGGAGAAACAGCGCATTCGGCAGCATAACTTCCTGTGTTTGCTGGGCCGTTTCCGACTGTAAGATACTTGAAGGCCTGACCTGGGTCTTTGACTGTGGAGTGAACGAGAACCCTAGGTCTGTGCTCTAACTGTATGTTATTGTTTTAAAATAGGCTCAGTGGATTGAGTGCCGGCCTGTGAACCCAAATGTCACTGGTTCGATTCCCACTCAGGGCACATGCCTGGGTTGCAGGCCGGGTCCCCCATTGGGGGCGTGGGACAGGCAACCTATTGATGTGTCTATCACACATCAATGTCCCCTTCTTTCTCTCTCTCTAAAAATAAATTTTAAAAAAGTTTTAAAGATTTTATTTATTTATTTTCAGAGGGGAAGGGAAGGAGAAAGAGGGAGAGAAACACCAATGTGTGGTTGTCTCTTGCACACCCCCTACTGGGGACCTGGCCCACAGCCCAGGCATGTGCCCTGTGTGGGAATTGAGCCAGCAACCCCTTGCTTGGCAGGCCGGCACTCAATCCACTGAGCCACACCAGCCAGGGCTAAAAAAAAATTTTTAAATAATAATATAATTATAGAAATGTGGCAAATATGCTAAGAAAGAAAGAAGAAAAGAGAAATCATCTATCATTCCAAAAACAACAGAAAGAGCTTTAACTTATTTATATTTCTAAGTCTTTTTCTTTTATATGTATTTTTGGGGGATAAATATGTAAGCATACACAACATTGCACAAAAATATAGTTCTGTTGCATATGCAATTTTGGATCTCGCTCAGTATATCACCAACACTTCCCAATTCATTACATAGCCTTCAAAAACATGTTTTCTTAATAGCTGTATAGTACCAGCCCATTACTTCAACCATTTCCTCATTGTGAATACTTCGGTTTTTTTCTTCCTGGACTTCCCTTTTCCTTTTATCTGTTTGTAATTTTTGCCAACACAAATAATCTTCTGATAAACATCCTTGACACACAGCTTTGTCCACACTGCTGATCCCTACAAATAGATTTCTAGAACCAAAGTTACGGGGCCAAAAGCTCTATGTACACTTTTTAGCTTCCTTTGATCTCTAACATTCAATTACATTCCAGGCTGTGTACCAGTGAGCTTTTATGTATGTATTTGTTTTTAACTGGTGAAGCTGGCAGTTTCCTGTTTACGGCCCACGCCTATGTTTCCTTGGGCGTATTTTTAGTCTTATATTTATGCAAATAAGGCCAGTGACGTCATTGGGAATAAATCCGCGCAAATTCACACCCTTGGTCCCAGGCTGGGGCGGGGCGGCGGGGGGGATCCTTAGAGGTGGATGCATGGACGCCCTGTCCCTTCTTCTGGGAAAATAATCCGCAAATGCCTATGTTCACCCCACACAGACTTCTGCTTCCTTGGGGTTTCCCCCCCGAAGCCCGGATTATTCCTAGATTGTTATATACTTTTCAGATTTTTGGGTTGCGGCCCCACACACTTCCTGTGGGACTGTGTCACCACTTCAGTGCGCAGTGCCGTGCCATCGGTCCCAGGTCCCCGCGGTCTGCAGGGAGCCCTGGGCGCCCCTCCGCGGCGAAGGGATCACGGGAACGTTTCTCGAGAAGGAAGGTTTGTGAAACATCTGCCTTCCGCAGCCCCTCTCAGGTCGCTCCTGGGGTCCGACACCTACCCTTGGCCGATTCCAGTCGGGAGGGTTAGTACTAAACACCGGACAGGAAGCAGTGGCACACCACTGATAGTTTTTTCATGTGTGTCGGGTTCTGTCGATGAGAGCCGCGGATCTGAATAATCCGCTGCTAGTCTCCCGCAGTCGCTCTGCTGAGCAAGCACATCCATTGAAACACTGCGGAGCGGTACTTCACCCCTGTCCCCAGTTTACAAGACGCCTCCACTTTTCGGAGATGGATAGGAACCTTCTGGAAGGTCTGTGGCATGCATGCATCCTCCCTGGGGGAAATCCTGAGGATTATAAACCTTATAATAATAACAAACCTTCCTTCCCATTTCAGCTCCACGGGTGGCAACCGTGGGGCTTTTGAAATGCCCAGGGGAGACCCCCTGGACTGCTTCTGCCTAAGTATAGCCCATTTCTTTCTCTCTAGTGCGGATCTGGAGGCTTCTGCATGGGCTTGGGCAGGTCAGGAGATGTGGCGAAACCCTGGTAGCATCTGACTGTGACTTCAGGCCTACTAACCTTCACACGGGTTTCACCATTTACGAAATACACTCTCATGCATTACTTGTCCTGTATTACCTGCCTTCATTCCTCCCAGTCCCAGGACGCTGACATTAGTGAATTAAAAAGGTGTCAGTTGCCCTGGCTGGTGTGGCTCAGCGGATTGATTGTGGGCCTGTGAACCAAAGGGTGGCTGGTTCAATTCCCAGTCAGGGCACACGCCTGGGTTGCGAGCCAGGTCCCTAGTGGGGGCCACTTGAGAGGCAACCACACATTGATGTTTCTCTACCTCTCTTCTTCCCTTCCCTTTTTTTTTTAAGATTTTATTTATTTTCAGAGAGAGGAGAAGGGAGGGAGAAAGAGCAATGTATGGTTGCCTCTTACATGGCCCCGACCGGGGACCCGGCCCACAACCCAGGCACATGACCCTCTGGTTCCCAGCCCGCGCTCAATCCACTGAGCCACACCAGCCGGGCCCCTTCCCTTCTCTCTAAAAATAAATAAATAAAACCTTTTAAAAAAAAGGTGTCAGAGAGGGAAGTGGGTCACCTGCCCAGACAGGTTCTCCCAGGGAGGCAACCTGGACTAGAGAAAGATAAAGGGGAGGAAGAAGGGCCTGTCTCTAGAGAGAGCAGATGCTCAAAGGAACTCCCAACTGGCTCCGCCACCCCAAAGCTGTGACCTTGGGACTTTTTTTAGATTACTGTGCCTTGGTCCAATCAGAATATGACATCTACCTGTCACAAAGGCGACGGCATGGTCATCACAGCGGGCCCATAAGAGTGGAAAACTGGCAACGTCCCCAAGTCCTAAAGTGGACTTACACAAGTTAAGATGCATGCATGTCACAGAATAATATTCATTCAGAATCGTAACGTGGATGTTTGTAGAGAGGGAAAGATATTCTGTGACATATCATTGGACAAAAGTGGCTGCAATGCAGTAGATATAGGGTTATGTCATTTTTGTAAATTTTGTAAAAATAACATATTTACATGTGTAGTCACTCATTTGTTGAGCAATGTTTATTTTGTATAGTTTTATTATGTGAATGCGTGGGTATAAAATGTCCACAGATATACACCAAACTATAATGGTTCCTTTTCTGTTTTGCTCAGCTGACTTTCTGATTCTTCAACAATGAACTTGTGTTGTAAAGACATAATAGACGTGCAGAATGTTTACAGCGCAGGACCTGGAGCACCGGTGTGCCCGGATCCAGGGGGCATGTGCTGATGCCAGGTTCATCCGCATGTTGTTTGGGGAACGAGAAGCCCAAGCAAAAGGCTAAGATTTACATCGGACTCCAGAGGAGTCAATAACCCTTTCTCCCCATCCACTGTCTACTCCTCCACTGCTACTTCTCTCCACGGGGCAAAGTCAGCCAGGTGCCTGCTCCTAAGGGCCCTCTTTTCTGATCCCTATTCGTTCTTCCGGCAGGCTGCTTCTCCACGGACGAGGCCAGACCTTCGTAACCAGACTCCACACACCCATCCCACTCCTGAGATAACGCCTCGGCCACCTCGAGGAGACGTAGGTGTTCCCCATCCCGGCCACCTGTTGGGACACAGGGCACCTTTCAATAACTGCTTCCTCCGCAGAGGGCTCATCTCGTTTCTGACATGGTGAGTCATACCATTTTCAGCCCAGAACATAATCTCATTTTAAGGTAGTAAAGGCACCTCCCCGTCACTCCCTGATTTATAAAATTAATGAACGAAAGCTACCATGTGTCGACGCCCTGTACTGGGCACCACGCTGCGCACGGGCTCAGTCGGCTGCACACCAGCCCTGGGAGATGGTGTTTTCATCCCCATTTTACAGATGGGAAAACAGAGACTCAGAGAAACCAACTTGCCCAGGGGCATGCAGCCAGGAAGCCTGGACCCTTCATCAGAAGGCGCTGCCTTTGCAGCCCACTGACCTGCTTTCTCCCGTTTTATAAGTGGGGAAACTGAGTCTAAGTTATTCACAGAGACTTTAGTCACCCAAGTGCACGGAGTTAGCAAGTGCAAGAGGCTGAAATCGGAACATCTCCCTGGTACCCGCTGCCTTCCTCCAGTGCTGCCTGGTTATTGCGGTCACCCTCCCTGCTGTCCCTTCCCCCACGGGTGCCCTGACACTGCCCTCACTCCCCGCTCCCCCACAGGCATGGACCCTGCAGTGAATACTTGTGGCAGTTCCCAGAATCGGTAAGAATGTGCTCCCCTGCCCTGGGGGCTTTGAACAAGCCGCGCCTGCCCACGCATTTGCCTGGCACAGGCCCGCTCATCTAGATGTAGCCTTCTCCAGGAAGCCACCCCTGAGCACCCTAGTGGGAGCAGCCACTGCGATGCTCCTTTGGCTCCTCTTGACATGCAGTTCCTTGTCTTTGTGCCGCTTCCCGGGTCTGCAAGGCCTCATCGAGGGCCGGGGCGCCAGTGGTCCTTTGTGCCCAGCACAAGGGCATGCACCCAGTCGATGCTCAGGAAGCATTTGTCCAATGATCGCTTGCCGATCAGAGCTGCATTGTGCTTTGTTCGAAGAATGCAGTTTAGGTGCAGCAAGAGGGAGGACACACAACGCCAGAAACGTGGCTTCCTAGGAAGAGGGCAGAGTGGGTGCAGGCTCTGGGGTCATGGAGGGGGGTGTTCAGTGCTCTGGCATTAACGCCAAGGTGTCCTCCTCGCTCGAGCCAAGTCTCAGGCTGCTGTTTTCTCACCCCCAGTCGGAAACAAATCATGTTCTGAGTGACTGAAGTCACTACTCTCACAACACCAGGAGCTGGTTTAGGGTGGGGTGAGGGGCAGTGGCCTTGGGGCTCCAGTCACCAAAGGCCCAGGCCTCCTGGCTGCGGGGGAGGGGTGAAGAGCAGCAGGTCGGTCCGGGGAGGCTGCAGTCACTGGGGGAGAGACAATGGGGCTCAGCATCTGCTCCTTGCTGGGAGAAGGGACCCTCTAGTGAAAAGCCAGGGAAAGCAGGGAAGTGTGGGAGGAATTGATGAGAAGGGGTGGAGCCAAGGAGATGCAGCCGGGAGGAAGGAAGAGAAGGAAGAGAGGCGGGAGGCGAAGGATCCAGGCTTTCCTTCCTCTCCCTGACATGGTCTTGAAGCTGCAGCCTTCTCCGGCATTGTTTCCTGCGGACACTCAGGGGGGCTGGGGGGGGGGCGGCAAAGAGACCACGTTTTTTTTCCCTAGCCCCTGGCGGCAGCCCCAGTCCGAGTCCCAGGCATCCAGCAGGTGCTCAATACTTACTTGGGAAAATGAGAAATGTGGCCAACTTTGCTCTGGGAACTTTTCCCCTGTCATCTCCCCACTTCCCCAGAGAAGCCAAGGGCAGAGCAGGTCTTGGGAGCACGCCCAGGCGCCCCATGAATAATTGACCCTTCGTGGTGGCTCTGCCCGGCTCCGTTCCGAGGACAGCCTCGGAGTCGAGACGCGGCTCTAAGGGGTGGGCCTTGCTGGTTGGAGGCCGAGGGTCCACCCTGCCCGGGAGCTGGAGGGAGGCCAGGCTGTGCCAAGCCCCCTGCAGGGAGGCACAAGGGCCTGACCCTGCGTGGAGAACGGCCACGCCTCGGCGCCCCCAGCAGTGCGAGCCGGGCCGAGGCCCAGGCCCTGGGATTGGAGGGTCCACGAGAGGACGACGACCCCGGCTCCCCCAGCCCCCGTCCTCACGCGGGCCCGGCGCGCGCTCGCCGCCCGCGCCGCTCCCTCGAGCCTGGCTGTCCAGGGCTCTGCCAACAGCTGTTTCAAGGCTCTTTTACAGTTCAGCGCGGTGCGGGGACGTCTGCTCCAAGCCCATCTGCCTACTTTAAAAATACAGGAGTAAAGAACACACCCAGCCTTCCACCTCGGGGCCGGGGAGGGGCGACTGGGCGGCACCCGGAGCCGCGCCCCCCACCTCCCGGCTCCCCTTCCTGAGGACGCCCCAGGCTTCCCCGGGGCTAGGGGGGCGCGCAGTCCCTGGGGCCCCTTTGTGCCCGGCCGGGCCCCCCATTTCCATGCGAGGCGCTGCCGCTGCCCCTCTCCCCCGCTTCGCTTCATCTTTGTTCCCCTTTTCTGAAAGGAGAAAAAAAAGAGAGAGAAAGAAAAGGAGGAAAAAAAGGCGTGACTTGATTTTCAAACGAAACTCCCACAGCCAACAAAACCCTTTTAGAGAAATAAGAAAGGAGGAAGAAGGAAGAAAAGAGGGAAGAAAAAAAAAACGGGAGGGGGGGCCGCCAACCCTCCAGGCTTTCCATTTGAGTGAGAGAGTTGAACCGAAAGGCAGAGAAAGAGAGGAAGAAAAAAATCCTGTCTGCGGTGGAAAGAGAAAAGAAAACTTGGGCTGACAGGAGGGGGTGGGGGGGTGGAAGGAAGTGAGAAAACAAAAGAGAGATAAAAGGGCTCCTTTTCTGTCTCTCTTCCTCTGCGAGCTGGCTTAGGAGGTGCTGTTTTGCATCCCTTCACGTCAGCCCTGCCTCATTCCCTTCTTCCAGGGAGGGAGAGGAGCGAGAGAGAGAGCGAGAGAGAGAGAGAGAGACGGAGAGAGAGAGAGAGGGAGAGAGAGAGGGAGAGAGAGAGAGCCGCGGAGGGCGGGCGGCGGAGCGGGCGGCGGGCGCGCGTGGAGGCGGCGGCGGGCGCGCAGCACCAGCCCGGGCGGTGGGTAGCAGGAGCCCCCGGCCCGCCGAGGGCCCCAGCCCAGGAGCCGCGCCCGGACCAGGGTGAGTGTCCCGCGCGGCCCCAGCCCCGCAGCCCCGGGCGGGTGGGCGGGTGGGCAGGCGGGCGGCGGCGGGGGCGCTGGGGGCGCGGGGGTGGGTCGCTGCGGCCGGGGCCGGCCCGCCCCCCGCCTGTCCCCGGGGACGGCCGCGCGCAGGCCCGCGCAGCGCCGCAAACATGTCGTCTTTCCCTTTCACTTCCACATTCCCTCCTGCCGGCGAGCTGGAGGGAGAGAGAGAGGGAGAGCGGGGGAAAGAGGGAGAGATGGCGTCTGGGGTGGTGGGGGGGAGCTGAGAGGAGGGGGAAGGGAGGGAGGAGAGCGCGCGAATGGGAGACGGAGGAGAGAGGAAGAGAGAGAGAGAAGCAGAAATGAAAGGAAAGCGCCGCGGTGGCGGCGGCCGCGCAGGAGGCCCGGGCCGTGGCGGCGGCGGCGGTGGCGGCGGCTGCTGCGGGGCCCGCACGTGGGTGTCCCGGCGCCGGCGCGCTCCCCCCCGCCGCCCGCCCGGGCTCAAAGTTTCACCCCCCAGCCGCGCCGCCCCGCCCCTCGGCTGCCCACAAACTTTACTCTCTGGTCGGGTGGGGTGGCCGCGCGTCCCCGACACCCGGGTATGGGAGAGCGGAGCGCGCCTCCGGGGGCTCGGGGGTCCCCGAGGGCAGCTGTGCGCCGTGGGGCCCTCGCCGGAACGGCGTCGGGGCGCCTCAGCCGGGGACCTGTTGAAGACGCTCGCCGGCTGGCCGGGTCCCCACGGGCCTGTCCGGAGTCTCCCGAGTCTCAGTCCTCCTTCCTGGTCGCCCACTCTCAACGTCTCCTCGCGGTCATTTTCCTAATTGGACGGAGATGGGGGTGTGATCCTCGGCGTCAGATTGGGGGCCTCGAGGCTGCCAGGTTGAGCGCGGGGGCCCGGGGACCGTTGGGGCAGCCCTGCGTCTCTAACCCCGGCGCGCAGATCCCGCAGATCCGGCTCTCTGCCACCGCCCCCCTAACCGCGGACTTGCTAACTAGTGCGTATCGGGGTTTTTTTGGTTTTGTTTTTTTTCCAACTTGCCTTTTAAGATGACTTTTATGGTCGCTGCCACTGTTTGCCTCCAGTCTGAGCTGTAGTTTGGGAAGATTTAAGAGGCCAGGGAGGTGCTTGCGTGGGTTTTAACTAACCCAAAACGGTCATTAGTGTCTCTCTAAGCTCCGCGATGGTTGGGGCAAGGCGCGGCTTTAGCCTCCCTGCCTTTCCGTGGGGACCCTGTGAGGTGCTGGTCATTCCAGGGAGGGACCATTCTCCAGGATCTCCCTGGAGCTGCTGGCAGAGTGTCCTAACTCCCAGCCGGCTTCGATCTGGAGGGAATATAACCAGCTCCAGTGGGCTCCTGGGAAATTTGCCAAATTTCCCCACAGGTGTTCGGAGAAGGACTTTGCACCCTTGAGGGTCACCCAGCCAACTTTGAAGCTACTCTTTCAGCCCTGCCTTTGAGTACGTGTAAGTAACAACAGGCAGAGTTCGTGTCTGCCAAGTGGAGGGCTTTCTGAGGACCTGCTGGGCCAGGTGGGGAGGGCAAGAACACCCACCCCACCCCCCAATGCCATGAGACATTAGAAAATGTATCCTTCGTGTCCGTGATCAAAGCCGTGGGCCTGTCTGGTTTTGATTTTGGAGGCTAAGTATGGCTGTCCCTTTCTCATTTGTTTTAAAGTGAATGTTATTTTCTAGAGCACTTCTGTTGGTTTCATCAGGTGGCGCTCCGGCCAAGTGTCACCCAGTGCCAGGCACCTGCCCGTCTTGGAACCGGACCTCTTAATCAGTCACCTGTAGTTCCCACTGAATTAGGGCTGCAGTAACCTGCAGAACCTGGCTTTCTGGCCTAAGGGCAGTGCGTGCGGCCTGCTGGCTATTGGGCAGGGGGCGTGGGATGTTTGGATCACATTGTCCTCCCTCCAGGCTCACCTGTGTGCCTGTGGAGGCAGACACAGTGAGACGAAGTGGGGGTTAGAGTCTCACTCTTCTCAGAGCAGATCCCTGGGGTGAGTCTGTCCTGTGGTGTGTGGCCAGCAGGTCATTGGTTCTGTACTTGGGGGTCATTTCCATTCCCATCGGTGAGCCTTATTTTTAGGCGCGGTGTCTGGAGACAAGGAGACAGGCAAGGTCTGGAGTGGTTTTTGAGTTGGAGGCAGAGAGATGAGTGGACCCACCAGGGCTTTCGTACAACTGCTATTTTAGCTTTGCCTTGTGGCCTGGAGATGCTTCTCTCGGAGTCGCGCCTGGAAAGCTGGAGTCTGACACTAGAAGGGAGGAAATGAGTGCAGGTGGAGTCGGGTGTCTCAGGAGTAGCAGCGTGCCCCCCGCAGGCTCCCCATCTGGCTTGCGTACGCCCCTCCCCAATCCCAGGGCAGGGGCTGGTTGCATGGAATTAAGGGAGCTATGAATCTGCTGAGTCTCCTGTTCATGGTGGTTGATCCCAGCCCTTGGGTGTCAAAGCCAGAGGAGGACCTTAGACGTTGTGTAAAAAGAAACCGAGGCAGGAGACCAGCTCGATGCCTGGAGGCCCAAAGTAAGCGGCAGAGCCAGCACTTGACCCTGAGCCTTCCAAGTTCATTTCCAGGGCTCTTACCACCAGGCCGCTGCCTCTCTGCCTGCTGCGGAGCCCTTCCTGGCTTTGCGAACACGAAACCATGGGCAGATGCTCCGCGAGCGAGACAGGTGATGCGGGAGACAGGTGAATGGAGCCTTATTTTCCAAGTGTGTTACGCACACTGTCTGTCCTGGAGGACTTGATGGCCCGTGTGGCTGCTAAGGGGGGAACCGGGTGCTTCTGGCTGTTTTAACACAGACTTCTTCAAAGTCTACCAGTTGAACAGGCTGTTCCCAAGTCACACTTAGCGCTTTTTTTTTTTTTTTAAATCTGGAATGCTTTCTTCATGCTTTGGTACTTGCGATTTGTTTGCGATTGGTCTGGGGAGAGGGTGGGGGTGTAAGGATCTGACCTGCCTCGGTGGATTAGAACTCCTTGTACAACATCACTTCAGGAGGGCGCGGTCTGTCTTCGTTCCTTGGGACGCCCCTGTGCCCAGAACAGGGCCTGGCAGGTTGGGGGCCCTCGGTAAATACTTGTTGTGAATAAATGTACTGGATATTCGGCAACAGATTTCCCTCCCAGAAGGGACGGGCCCATGACTGATGTAAGGACGCAGGGACAGGGAAGTGATTGATGGAGGGAGCCTCGGAGGTTTGCAGTGAGTCATTGCTTTATGCAAGCTCCTGACAGGTAAGGCAGGAGGCGCTGGGAAGAGTAAACCTTGAGTGGGGTGGAGCCAATGGGTGGAGACTGGCGCGAAACAATAGTGAGGACTGGATATGGGAGAATGATAATAATTATATTTCTTGGGCCAGGTTTGCCAAATATCATCGCTCTCAGTCCTCGCGGTTGCTAGCTGTGAGGAGGTGATTCCACTGGGCAGATTGGGGAACTGAAGCACAGGGACGTTGAGTAGCTCATCCAAGGGCACAGAGCAGGTGTCGGAACCCAGGCAGGTGACTGCAAACGTGACCTCCCTAGAATGGCGGTGAGGTGGGACATCTCTGCCCACACCGAGGAGCTGGGCACTTAGAGTGTTGGGGCTCCTGGAAAGGGTGGCAGCCGAAAAACTGGAAGAGAAGCGGCTGGGCTGCAGGGGAGAAGTGAGGCTGGTCAGGGAGCGTGCCCCCCGCTTTCGCTGCCAGGACCCTCGCAGCGCCCGAAAGCCACTCACCAGTGACAACTCTAAGGGGATGCTTATTTGGAGGGCTTAACTGTTTCCCAAGCATAGTGATTAGTGCAAATGAGACTATTTTCCACCTGATAAAGCTTTAGGAAAACTTTTTTTGGGGGCCGGGGGGAGTATGCTTTTCAACTTAAATTAGGGTTGTTCATGTACTTGAAACTGGTGGGAATTTTATTCTTCTTAAAGACTTTATTTTTAGAGAGGGGGAAGGGAGGCAGAGAGGGAGAGAAACATCCATGTGTGGTTGCCTCTCTTGCGCCCCCTACTGGGGACCTGGCCCACAACCCAGGCGTGTGCCCTGACTGGGGATTGAACCCTTGTCCCTTTGGTTAACAGGCCGGTGCTCAATCCACTGAGCCACACCAGCCAGGGCTGAAACTAGTGGGAATTTTAAAGCTAGTATGTCACTGTTGGCCTTGAGGTCCACGAAAGTTGTTCTCCCCGTGTGTAAACCACACCCACCTCCTGCAGGGTGCCGGCCAGGATATTCCAGACCCCAGCAGCCACCCTTTGGTCAACAGTGTGTGATTTCCCAATCGCTGAGTCCGTCCCGTCCGCGTGGAGCTTGCAATCTCCCTGGGAGACGGGCATTCAACTAATAATTACACAAATGCTCTTTAATTACAGTTGTTACCAATGCTTCAAAGGAAGGAGTAAAGAGGCCATGGGAGCTGACAGTCAGGGAGGAAGGGGCAGGAAGGCCTTTCTGAAGAAAGGGCATTTGAACAGTCACGGGACGGGTGGGTGGAGACGCTTTCACCGGGGTGGGACAGTCCATTAACCTTGACCTAAACCCTCGCAGCTCCTTGCGGTCTGTGCACCATCAGCATTACCAACTCCTGGGAGCTTGTTGGAAATGCAGAATCTCAGGCCGCGGAGCAGACCTGCCGAGTCTGCATTTTAGCAAGACTTGCATTGCAGGGTCAAGTCTGAGAAATGCTGATGGAATCAAAGTTCAGAACCGAAAGGCTTTTGCTGTGACTGAGCCGGGTGACCTCGGGCAAGTCATTGCTGTGGGCGACGAGGGAATCAGGGCCACTCACAGGTTCCTTCTGGCTTCGCTTCTCCTGGGCTCTTGCCGGTTGGGGCCGCCTCCAGGCTCACTGAGGACCGGGGCTTACTCGGAGGTGCCTCTGGTGGGGGCGCAGCAGCTTTCGTCCACGCTCTGGTCTGACTTCCGGAAGCGGTGAAGAGGGGCTAGACCAGGAGAGCTTTGGACAAGGAGCAGAACGATTCACTAAAAGTGTGTGGAGCTTTGTTGCTCGCAGAGAGATTGTCTTAAGGATCTGCCCTGAAGGGAAAGAAATGCTGGCCAGGGTCAAAAGGGCCTTGGGGAAGAAAAGTGTAACATTTTTTGCAAAGAAGGGGAACCCAAAACAAGGGTGGGAGGAACCTGCCGAACAACAGTTTGCGAGTGTGGGTAAAATACTTGAAGAATTGCGGTGGCCCGGTTGTCCCTGAGATCCTCCTATCACTGTGGAGACGACCCAAGGTCTGAAACCAGGGATCCTCGAGCCTTGCAGGCTGTGGGTGGGCTTCAGTCGCCACTACCACTGTGCAAAGGGTTACGCGTGTCCACACGCGTGTGCACTTTTCTTAGGAGAAGACCCATAGCTTTCACCAGCCTCAAAGGGGTCTGTCTGCAGCTGCCTGGAACTAGGGGCCAGTGCCTTTTTTTTTGTTTGTTTTTATTTATTGATTTTAGAGACAGAGGAAGGGAGAGAAAGAGAGAGAAGCATCGATTTGTTGTTCCACCTATTCATGCATTCAGTGCGTGATTCTCGTACGTGCCCTGACCGGTTGTCGAACCTGCAACCTCGATGTATCAAGAGGATGCTCTGACCAGCCGAGCTGCTCCGGCCAGGGCGCCAGGACAGCCGTGCTCGTCCTGACGGATCTCCCCCAGCGCTTCCTGTGGGCCAGGCGCCGTTCTGAGCACTTTCCACATATTAGCTCATTTACGTTGAGTACCTTTCCAGAAGTCACACCCTTAGGAAGTGTCAGACCAGGATGGTACCCAGAGGCCCTGCTCCCAGAACCTACACCTTCGTAACAGGGCAGGTGAGACTCCCCGGGAGCTCTGGCTGGTAGAGCCGAAACTGAGCTTAGAGAGGCCCCTGCTTGACAGGGAACAGGAGGGGTTTTCCCCAAGGAACCGGGTCAGGGATACCAGCCGGTTGCCGGGCTAGCCCATGGGGGCCCGGGTTCCTGCTGGGCCCACCTCGTGTCTGTTTGCCAAGAAAAAAAAAAAAGAGAGAAAACAAGACAGGTGCGGTACTGCAAGCTAAATTAAAAATTCTGGGATCACAGAGAAGGTGCCGAAAGAACGGCACTGTGGAATAAGGCAGGGGGGCGGCGGGCGAGGTGGTGGCAGGAAATTGGTGTGGATTCTGAAAGAGCGGATTAAAGGGGGTTAGAGGCCAGAGCAGGGCCAAATGTATGTCGGATCCGCAGCTTCAAAAGGTAAAATAACTGGTTTTTATTACCTACTAATTAATGTGTGTAGCTCTCAGACCTGACCCTTCCCCCATCCCGAGTGCCTAACCCCGAGTACAGAGGCCTTTTTGTCTTCTCTTTTATTCATTTCTGCGCTATCGGAATTTTTTTTTTTATCAGTGTGTATTATCTTTAAAATCTATAAAGTCGTAAGTGGAGTGAAAGGGCCGTTAGAAGTGGGTCGACCTCTAGGGTGGGTTTGGTTCCGTCGCCGCCACCATCCTCATAAAGGACTTTCTGGTATTAAAGATATGTGCTCTGTAGGGCGTGTATTTTGGGAGTACCGAGAGAACTCTCGGAAATGTGAGGGTTTCGGGGTGCAGTCGGAAGCGGAGAATAAAAAACCGCGCCTTGCGGCCCAGCTGCCTTCCGGTCTCCCGCCCCCCACCCCCGCCCCACCTCGATTATCCTGCGTAAGTGGATAGTGAAAATCGAGTGAGAATGCGCACTTCCGAAAGCACGAATGTCCACCTCCCGGGTGTGCACGGGCAGCTGTCGCTTCTGTGATGACTCTGGTTATGTGTGGCTTGTCTTCTGGGTGGCGCCTGAGGGCCACCCCGACCCGATCCCGTTCCCAGGGGGCGGGCATCAATGGGATGGTCTTCCAGATGGGGAAGGCTGTCATGCTTGTGTTTGGAAACAAACAAACAAACAAAGAAACAATTGCCAAGGTTTAATGGTTGTTTGCTGAGCCTCTTCAGAGCGGCCTCCCAAGGCCTCCATGCTAGCTGGCCTCCGCAGGAGCAGCGGCTGTCCTCTGGGGGCTGGTGATTGGTTAACCACACCCTGTGACGTCAGCTCCTGGACGACCACCAGCCCCGCCCCCGCCCCCAGCCTTGCCTCCCAGCCATTCACTAGCTACATAGCTCCCGACCCCAAGACCAACGTGGACTTGCCATTACCCAGCAGCTGGCCGTCTCCGAAATTCTGGACTTTTCCTGCCCCCCCCACCCCCCGCAGGGCGCAGCCCTGCCCCAAGCTGGGAACCCCGGGCCTGCTCACCTGGGCCACATGCCCACTGTCAGCCGCACCCATCACTCCCGAGACCCACCCTGGCCGCCTCCCTCGGACAGGGCGCCCCACATCCTCCTGTGCCCCAGTTCTCCACTGCAGCCACGACACATCTGTCTCCCTCTCCTCTGTCCCTGCTTCTCCCCGACCCCCCGGGATCACGTTTCTGTATGCTGGGGCTTCACAAGGAAGAGTCCACCCGGTCTGTCCCGGCTTCCTCTCCCCGCTCTCCTCTCCAGAGACACTGTCACCCCCTCCTCCCTACCTGCCCGCCCAGAGGTTCCTGGTCACACCCAGTGGCCCCTTTTGTGGCCTCTGCTTACCTGACTTTTTCGTGGCAGGTACTGCTCCGGAGAATCTTGCCTCCAGTGGGTTTTGGCTCCTAGCTCGGGGTCTTCCTCAGGCCTCTCTCATTTGCTTTTTCTACCCCTCCCTCCCTCCTGGCTACACTCTGGGGCCGGGGCCATGCTTCTCTGCTACTTGCTTCCCTCCCTGGTCTATGGTTTCAGCCGCGTGGCAGGGACTCTTGACCTATATCCCTGTCCTCGCGTCCTCTGTAAGCAGCTTAGAGCTAGGTTCACATTCGGTAGAGCTTTGGATATACGTGCATTTCTTTCTTCCCATCTTATTTTGTGCTTTTCGTTTCTTCCTTTTCTGGCATTTTCTTTTTTTCTCTGTTCATTCTTTTGAATCCATGGAAGGTGGTGGTTTTTTTCTTCACTCCATTTTTTATTTTCATTGTGCTGCTTCAGAACTTACGCACTCTATTTCTGCTCTTGCAGGCTGCGTGAGGTTTAAGTTCAGGTTGGTGTCTTTCGGTGTTATTTTTCAAATAACGCGAGCAGCTCAGAGTGCTTTATGGGAAGTCACTATCGCTCGCTCATGTTCAGTGGCCGTGCCGCGGGCTAGCGGCATCTTCTGTCTTGAACTCTGCAAACTGGGCACTATTTTTTGATGTTGTATACGTTTGACCTTGGTTCTGATTTTCCACCTACTTACCAGTTTGTTTACTCAGATTTCTCCTCGCATCTCAGGCCTTCTTTCTGGGATCAGAGCGCCACGGAGTGAAGGTCTTTCAGTCATCAACTTTCAGTCCCTGTTTGGCTGAAATGGATTGTTCTACTGGGTATAAAACATTAGCTTGACTGTTATTTTCTCTTAGTAGTTAAAGATACCATTGCACTGTCGCCTGCCCTTCACTGCCGATGTTGAGAAGGTGGCAGCCCAATTATTGTTTTTCCTAGGTAATCTCTTCTCTCCGGCGGCTGCTGGCGGCGGCGGTGGTGGTGTGGTTGTGTGTGGACGTGCACATGTGTGTATTTTGCAGTTCACTATAGTGGACTTAGGAGTGCATTTTATTTAATTTGGCTAATGATTCATGGGGCTTCTAGAAACCAAAGATTGGTGACGTTTTATCAGTTTTAGAAAATTGCCAGGCGTTATCTCTTTGAATATTGTCTCTCCATCATTATCTCTCTCTACCCTCTCCTTTGGAGGCTCCAATTAGATGTATGTGAGATTCTATCCTTTTCGTCTCTTACAGTCTTATCTGTCTGTACGGATGTGAGAGAGAAATATCAGTCTCTTGCCTCTCGCAGGCAACCCAACTGGGATCTAACCCACAACCCAGGCACATGCCCTGACTGGGAATCGAACCTGTGACCTTTCACTTTATGGGACAATGCTCCAACCAACTGAGCCACACTGGCCAGGGCTTGACATTTTCAATCATTTAGTTTTTTGTGATGTTTTCTGAGTAATTTCTTACTTGTCTTTCAGTTCACTAATTCTCTCTTTAGTTTTCTCTAATCTTCTGTTTAGCCTTTCCACAAGATTTTTTTTTTAAGATTTTATTTATTTATTTTCAGAGAGAGGAGAAGGGAGGGAGAAAGAGCAGTGTATGGTTGCCTCTCACATGGCCCTCATGGGGACCTGGCCCGCAACCCAGGCATGTGCCCCGACTGGGAATCGAACTGGGACCCTCTGGTTCCCAGCCCGTGCTCAATCCACTGAGCTACACCAGCCGGGCCTCCACAAGTTATTTTTAATATCAATACTAACTCACAGATTTTAATATATTTGATGTAGTTTAATCCATTGCAGTTATTACTTTTGATACACCTTGGAGTTTTTAATCTGGATGATTATATTTTTTATTTCTGTGGTTCTACTTCATCCTTTTTCAAGGTTGTTTTTTTTAAATTAGATATTCCCTTTATTTATGTCTTGAATTCCCTATTTTATTTCCTTTATCACATTAAACATACTTATTTTGTATTCTGTATCCAGTGATTCCAGGATCTGAAGTATCTGCAGGTATACTTCTGTGGCTTGATGCTCTTGCTGATTCCCACCCTGGAGGGTGATTTTTGATTGTGAGCTTACATTTGCTAGAATTCTACCTGAGAGAATTCTTTGAAGTATCGGATGAGAGTACGTTCCTCCAGGGAGGGTGTGTTTCCTTCTGCCAGATGCCTGAAGGCCCTGCTGGTCCATGTATTTATAATTCTTAGCTTGCGGTCGGGAGGGCCTCCACTGACCACAGATTGTCAGAGGATACTTTTTTAAAAAACACTCCTTCCACAGCTAACTAGTCCAGACTACTTTCTTCCTGATTCCAAACCACCCGATACCCTGCTTTGGCCCATGTTTCATTCCTGCAAACGCCTTTTCTTCATTCTTGGACAAAGTCCTTAGTCCTTCCAGGTCAAGGTAAAAACTTGTGTCTTCTGGACCGTCCCCACGTGACCCCATAGGGAATTAGCCTCCCCTTCCACATCCATCGGCCACTGTTGTCTTACCTCGTAAGCTGTAGGTTCATGTTCAGGCTCCACACTGGACTCTGAGGTCCTTTCATTGTTGTCGTTGTTGTTATTATTATTATTATTATTATTATTATTGCATTGTGTGTTCAGCACCCCAAGTCAAGTTTCCTTCCATCACCATTATCCCCCCTTTACCTTCTCCTACCTCCCCCACTCCCCTGACTCGTGAGCTTCTTAAAAGCCCAGAGCTGTGTCATTTATTTCTGGAGCCCCCAGTGCCTGGGACACTGTTGGGCAGAGTAGCTGCTTAATAGATATCTATCGATCGAACAGAATTTATGCCAAAATCAATATTCTCTTCTTCTTTAATAGTAATAAAAAAAATCCCAAGCACCAACCTGCCCCGTGATCTGGGACAGGTCCAGTTCGCCGGGTTGGACCTCCATGTCCTTAGCTGGAAAAGGAAGGGCTGCTTCCGAGATCTCTACTTGCTTTGAGACAGCGAGATTCAGCGTAACTTGTGTGACAGTCAGTCACGATAACACCGATGAACTCTTGGGTCACAAATGGGATGAAGGGATGAGGGGGCCATGGAGACGAGGGGCATGATTCTGCGGTAACTGGGTGTGATTTGGCAGAGAGGAAGGAGAAGGGACTCAAAGGTAAATGAATATGAAATGAATATGGCATTTAACCATTTGTGACCTGATGCAACTTGATGGCTGTCTTAAAAATATGAACACACGCCCTGGCTGGTGTGGCTCGGGGGATTGAGTGCTGGCTTGTGAAGCAAAGGGTCGCTGGTTTGATTCCCAGTCAGGGCACATGCCTGGGTTGCGGGCCAGGTCCCCAGTGTGAACATGTTATCACGAACTAAATTTCAGATGGATTAAAGATGATGGATAGAAAACAATGAACTCGGGGAAAAGACTAGGTATGACTTAAATCCCAGAGACCATAGGGGAAAAGACTGCTATGTTCGACCCTACACAAGTCAGACATCTTCATAAACAGAGTCAAAGAGTCTCCTCATTCTCGAAACTAGGAAACCATTTTTGCAGCATACACTGAGATAGAGCTAATTCCCTTAATATCTAAAGAGTTCCTACAAGTCAACAAGAAAAAGACCATCAACCGCATTTTTAAAATGGGTATGAACATGGACGGTGCACAGAAAGGGAAATAATAAATGGTTGTTAACCATTTAAGAATGTGTTCAGCCCACTGGTCATGAGGGCGGTGCAAGGGAACTCAACTATGAGGAAGTGACAGTGAGAACAGATACTCATAATTGTTGACAGAGCACCAATCAGTACAACCTGCATAGAGAGGACTTTGACAATATTTATTAAAATTAAAAGTGCCTGAGTAACTCTGGGGAGTCTTCTCACATATATGTTGCACGCATGTGACATGATGTGTGTTTTTTAAAAATTGACTTTAGAGAGAGAAATATCAATTTGTTGTTCCACTTACTGATGCATTCATTGGCTGATTCTTGCATGTGCCCTGACTGGGGATCGAACCCGCAACCCTGGCGTATCGGGATGATGCTCTAACCAGCTGAGCTGCCTGGCCAGGGCCCATGATGCATTTTTCAAGGTCCTTCATTGCATCGTTGCCTGTAAAAGCAAAAAGAAAAGAGGAAGCAAAGTTCATGTTCATCCGCAGAGAATGGGTAAATAAATTATTGTACAACCACAGGGTGCAGTTGTGTAAAACAGAATGCGAAACCACCTGTGTACCCGTGTGGCCGCTGAGCAGTTAAGTGAGAAAGTAAGGGACAGTGTGCCTGCTGTGCCATGGCTCTGCCGGGATACCTGGGGGACTAGTAACTGTGGTTTTCCCGCAGCGGGGCTGACTTTGCATGGTATCTGTTCTACATTCCGAGTTCTGTGCCTTATACATGTACTATCTAATTTTAAAAAATCATCTTTAAAGAAGGAAAGGAAGTTAGGGTGGGAAGGAGGATCTCACCTTCTCTCAGCATTTTCACTCAGGCTATTTTAGGTATTCCCCTCTGCGACCCCAGAGAGGTGACCGTTTCCATAGGGCAAGAAAGGGAAGGTCTGACGTCTAGAATGACTTGCCCAAGTTCATGGAGAGAGCCTTGGAACCTGGCTTTGGAGATGAGTGTTTTCTTGTTTCCTTCTCTTATTCGTAGCTGTCACGTCATAGGCCAATGGTTGCACACCTCCGCCTAGGCCCGCCCCTGCCCGGGCAGTGAGTGTAAAGTTCCGTCTCCCTGCGCAGCTGGGTTGCTGGCTCCCCGAGCACCTACAGGTGTAGGTGGGCAACCAGCCCAGAGCCCAGGCAGCCACATCAGACACTCGGAGGAGGATTAGGGATGGGCTTTGAGTCCTGCATTTGAAGTTCCCAGCTTTTATCAGAGTGTCTGAACCGTCACATTTTTTCAAGGGAGCTTTTATTACTGTCTGTGAACTGGCCTCAGGTAGGTAGGTGCCAGGTATGGAGGGGAGAGCGTCCTGGTAGCCTTCACTTTGTGTTATGGCGAACTTTTGAAGGGTTCAAGGCACTAGGTGCTTGCAAGATTCTGGAAGAATAACTTTTGCTATCTTTCTATCCCCAGCTGCCATCAGATGACATCTTTCACTGAAAGGAGGAAAAGGTGGTTTGGGGTGGGTTTTTTTGGTATTTTTGTTTGTTTGTCTCACAAGAACACCTGTGCTGTTTTCAAAGCAGGGTCTTGACTACTTCCTCTTTGCCGAAGCAGAGCGCTGTGTGGGGAACACAGCTAAAGGTGTTGGTCATGTAGGATACAAGGCTATAATGCATCACCCGGGGGGAGAATGTGATGTCCTTCAGAGACAGAAAATCATCCAGCATCACCTGTCCTCATGTGCGGTGTCATATATGTTTTCTACGTCGGAGTCATCATCTCTTAGGAAAGAGGCAGGGTCCTTTGGGGCTGAGGAAGGAATGCCCGTGGGGGTAGGAAGACCCTGGGGCCCGTGGGCCGGGGCTGCATCTCTCGCGATGACCCGCGCTGCCGGTTTGCGTTTATCTGGCTGACGGAAGTGGAAGTGCTTGCACGTGGCGTCTGCACCTGGGGAAAGTTTGCACCCAGCTGTTTGCTGAACGCACGCATGGGTAGGAGGCCCCAGTAACCGTTGGCCACACGGATGAACTTTGATATCTGAGATAGGCTTTAAAGTTTTTGATCAGAACGAGGAACGGAGCGATGCAGACATCCCCCGCTGCTTCCCGGTTCTTTCCATCACTGGAATAATGAAGTGCGTGCCCTCGGGGAGTTGCCCTCCCCGGAACTCCCAGCCTTCTCTTTGCACCGTTTGCGGTACACTGGACACGTGTCTCCACGCGGTCCCGTGTGGGCCACTCCGTCACCGCCTCGTGTCCTGTTGTTTGCTTCTCTTGTAGAACTTGTCACAATTTCTCTTTCAAATTTCTGTTCTCGGGCCTCTGTTTTCGTGGTGAAAATTCGCTCCCTGTCGCCAGGTAGATTCACAATCTCCACGCGGGAGGAGGCCTCTTTTCTTTCTCGCCTTTGAGTTCACTGTCAGAAGAGATGGCCTTTGTCCTTCGGTTGGTCGAGGACAAAAGTCACATTTGTTTTGCCTTTTCACACCTGGACCCCTCTGGCTTGCATCTCCCTCCCCCAGATGGGTCCTGGGTGTCCTGGGGATGTGGCCCCTGGCCGGGCTTGTCACTGTCCATCTGTCTATCCGTCTGGCACTGACTCGTACCTTCTAGAGGATCTCACTTCCTTACTTACCCCTGGAAACCACCTCTTAGTCCTTGAAATAGTCTGAGGTGGTTTTCAGATGTCTGTCCCATTCTGTGCGGGTTTTTTCCAAATTGAGTTCAGATTTGAATGTCCAAGGAGTGAACCATCTCTGAGATCTTGGATCTCTTCCTTTTGTTTTTGAGAAAATAGCTTTTATTGATTTTCTTTTCTTGTTACAAAGAGATTTATGATTGTTGCAGAAAATTTAGGAAACAAGCAAAAAAAGAAAGTAAAAACCACCTATAATTATTAATATTTTAGTATCCTCTATCTACCTTTAAAATATATTTTTTAATTTTAAAAAGTGAGGTCATAATGGATGTACCCTCTTACTCCTGTAAAAAACTTTTTTTTTTTTTTGCTTTTACTTAACTGTATGTTATTAAAAATTCCATTAGGTTAAACATTCTCTTGCAAGTTACTTCAAAGCGTTGTGTTGGTGGCCTTTTGAACAGATGGGCCGTATGTATCTAAGCTGCCTCCCACGGGCAGGTCATGTCCTTTCTCTTTAAAGGGTGCTGTGGTGGCATCCTTGCCCGTTTTTGCCCTTGGCCTTGGTGCATTTCTAGAAGGGAATCGCCGCGCCCGGGACCCATGGTAGTCAAAGCCAGACGTCTGCCGTCCACGGCGCCCACCACGTTAACCACCCACCAAGGACACATTCTAAAGGCTCTGGATTTAAACATAAAAAATTGTTAATTGATTTTAGAGAGAGAACGGATGGAGGAGAGGGAGAGACACACCCACGTCGGTTTGTTGTCCCACTTACTGATGCACTCATTGGTTAACTCTCGTATGTGCCCTGACCGAGGATCGAACCTGCAACCTGGGCGTCCTGGGAGGATGTTCTAACCAGCTGAGCTAGCTGGCCCAAGACTAAAGGCTCTGGATTTAGGGGGTTAAATTGCTCCCCCGGAAATGTTGTCTAGTATTTTTCTATTCCTTTTGGGTGAATGCCATGTGTCATTCTTTTTAAAAACCCGGTTGTATGTTTCGTTCATGCTGGTTAAGAGGGACTGGCACGGAAGGGACCCAGGCCCAGCTGACCTGGGAAAGGGGGCCCAGGCCTGGTGGGAAGGCCACAGGCTCGTGGAGGCCTGAGCTATCCCCCCCAAAAAAAACCCCCAGAGACAGGGCATGCCAGCTGCGGCCCATTGGGCGCCAGACAACAAAAAGACACAACCCACCCCCTTGCGATGAGGGGCGTTTCCGTTTCCCTGAACCAGACGACGACGCGTGGGTTGGAAACGAGAGGGGTGGTTGGGAGAGGGAGGCTGCGGGTTCCCCTGGGGTGGGCTTTGTTTAAAATTTAATACGCTCTTCCTCTCTCTCAACACGCCGACGGCGGCGGCTTCGAGCTGCTCTGTCATGTTCGCCCCGGGATCTGTCTGCTGGGTGAGATCGCTTATCGTTCCGGCCCTGCTTCTCTCTTCCCCAGACACCCGTCCTCGCCACCCCACACCCTCCTGCCTCCTCCCGGCCCCCCGTTTGTGACACAGTGTCAGACACCCCATTCTGCAACCTCAGATTCCCGTGACGCTTGTCACTTTGCTCCCTAGGCTGTTAAGATTTGGGGAAAACAGGGGTCCGCTTTGTTGCACCCACCAAGGTCACAGGTGAGGGGCGACTTTGGTGTCTGTGAGAAGCACCCGCTCTTGGAGTGGCCCGAGGTGGAGTGAGTGTGCGTTCCAGCCTCTGGCCTGGGGGCTTGGCCTCGGGCACTTCTGTAGGATGAGACTTGCACAAAACAGGGGAACGGAGAGCTGCCCTTTTCAGGGCAGGTGGGGATGGACGTGGGGGATTGGTCCCGCCCCCCACCCCGCCCCCGGAAATGGCTCCAGAGCAAGGGGCAGATCTTATTCTAAGCCAGGGGACGGTAAGCCAAGCCTTTCTGTCTTGGCTCGCCACCTCCCAGCCCAGAGGAGCCCCAGCCCTGCCGTCCAAGCCTCGGTTTCACTGCCCATGAAATGGGTCTGTGAACCCACTTTCGGTAGCTATGCTCCATGCTGTGTAATGCGCGGTTATCGTTATTACCTGTGAAGTCAAGGGAGAGGCTCGGGTTGTCCTGAATCTTTTTTTTTTTTTTTCTTACCACTCTCCCTTAGTCATTTCTTTGTTTCTTTATTCAATCAGCAAACATTTATCAATCACCTCGTATGTGCTAAGCTCTGTGACATAAAGGAGAATGACGTGGTGGTCTCTGTCCCCAGCAAGCCCTCCACCAGAAGGGACAGACGTCAGATGTGTTAACAAGAGCACCGGAAGTTAGTTCTGGGAATGAGGTGAAGGCAGGGAAGACTGCCTGGTAGGGGTGGTGTTTAGCTGAGTCTCAGCAGACACGGGGAGCCCAGGCAGAAAGAAGAGGCACAACTGAAGAGTCAGTCAGTGGTGGTTTGATAGGATGGGTAGGGAGGATGGTAGAGCTGGAGGGGTGTGGGTAAGGGCCACTCTGGGAATGTGTCCAAAGGCCTGGACTCTATCCAGGGGCGCGTGGGAGCTGCCAGCGAGTTCTGCGCAAAGAGGCAATAGATCGATCACTCTGGTGTAACCCACGGGGCCGGGGGCTTGCGTGGTCATTGAATCTACATGGGGAAATCCCCTTGGAAGTGTTGGTCTGAGAGTGGAGAAACCCCTCAGAGGAATAAATACACATTTTTGCTTGAATTCCTTCTCATTTCACCTAACATTGTCTGCTTTGCACCAGCTGTTTACACATAATTTGCAACAGCCTGTTTTCTATGCTTGATTGTGTTTTCTCAAACTCCCCAAGAAATAAATAACCCCAACTGAAATGTTTCCACCAGGGTTTGTTTTTTTTTAAATGAATTGATTTTAGAGAGGGGGACAGGGAGAGAGAGACAGACAGACATTGATTTGTTGTTCCACTTATTGATACATTCATTGGTTGATTCTTGTATGTGCCCTGACTGGGGATCAAACCTGCAACCTTGGCATATCAGAGCCACACTCGAACCAACTGAGCTGCCCAGCCAGGGCCCAAGGTGTGTTTTTAACACATACGCATGGCTACTGCATGGACTTCAGAACAGCTGAGTTCTTTTGAAATGTCGTGCAAATGTGTGAGATCTTCAGACTGGGTTTCTCCCAGTCCTGGAGAACCAGTGACCGCTGACCACCGGCTCTGGGCCAAGCACTGGGCTGGACTCCTCACTCAGTGACCCTGCAAGAAGCAGCACTCCCGTCCCATTTCAGAGATTGGGAAACCGAGGGTCACGAAGGTGGCCACTTTCCCAAGGCCTTGCTGGCACCTGTCAGGGGCGGCGGTGAGATTTGAACCCCACTGAATCCGAAGTTCATGCTCCGTCCATTGGACCACTCTGCCACGTGGTTCTTAGGCCACGCCCAGGCAGCGAGCATTGTCAGGAGACCAGGCGCCCGCTGAGGAGCTGAGTACACGCCCCGTGTGTCTTTGCCCATCACTGCCCTTCCTCGTGGCTCTTGCCATCTTTGCTTGGCCATCTCTTAAGAACTCCCTGTGGGAAGAGGCCCTGCGGCCAACATTCTCTTCCGTGACTTTCTAAGAGTGTCATCTTCCCCTGACTCAGTGGCCCAGACTCCCCACCTGGCTGGGCTGGGCTAACTGAAGGCCCCCCTGTTCCCCTTCCTCCCTCCTCTTGGCCTCTGTCTCCCAGCGCAGAGGATTTGGGTCAGGAAGGATGAGGGCTGCAGAACAGGAAGGACCCCGGTGCAGCTGACTCCTGGTTGTGGTAAAAAATTCCAGGGGGAACTTAGCTCAGGCGGCACATGCGTGGAAGGTGCGTCTGCTAGTCACGTGCTGATGAAACAAGGGGTCTCCCGGGGACCACGTGGAACCCCCTCCACACTTCCTGTCGCTCCTCTTCTCCCTCTCTCTCTTGTCCTTTCTCGTCCCGGCTCTCTTCTCCACGTGGCCAGTCGCAGAGTGGGCTCCTGGGTCTCTCTGGCGTTTTTGTTCAGGTAGGCTGACCGACAGCTTGGGGCACATGCGGACACACTCCCTTCAGAGCTGCTGGTCCTGGGGTAGGCTGGCGGAACAGTGGAGGTGAACGTCGGCACCTTATCCACGTCCAAGGTCAGCGGTCGTCTCAGTTCAGAGCGGCTCTGGAAGTTAACCTTGTGTTGAAGCGCACCAGTCCTTGTAGCTCAGTGGATCAAGCAGCAGCCTGCAAACTAAAGGGTCACCGGTTCGATTCCCAGTCAGGGCACATGCCTGGGTTGTGGGCCAGATCCCCAGTAGGGGGGGTGTGAGAGGCAACCGCACATTTATGTTTCCCTCTCTTTCTCCTTCCCTTCCCCTCTCTCTAAAAATAAATTAATAAAACCTTTTTAAAGAGAGAGAGAGAAAATGCGCTGTGTGGTTTAGTCGGTTTGCATCATCCCAGCAAAGTGAAAGGTGGCTGGTTTGATTCCAGTCAGGGCAGGCGCCTAGGTTGTGGGCCAGGCCCTCGGTTGGGGAACATACAAGAGGCAACCGGTCGATGTTTCTCTCAAATACTTGGATGTTTCTCTCTCCCTCTCTACCCCTCTCTCTAAAAATAAATAAATAAAATCTTAAAAAAGAAATTACCAACACTTTATATTTAGTACCTTTATACATATATATTTCCTCACCATCTATTTCAACGCTTCCATATAAATATGCTACATGTTAAACGTGGTTAAAGCACATCGAGCTTTATATCCTTTTTCTTCTTCCTTTGCCATAACATCATGGCAAGCAAACTCTTTGAAAAAGCACTTGGGCTTTGCAGGCACTTCTGTCGGCCACCAGTGAGCAGCCGTGAGAACGCGCATTCCATCCGGGACCGAAGTGGTGCCGGTCGGGAGGCCTTTGATCGCCAGGCAGTAAACCAAACTCTCATAAATGTAAACAGACAAACTGGGGCCCGACCGCTTGGAAAAAAAAAAAAAATTAAGACACTCTCCTAAATTGCTATTGGGTCAAGGAAGAAATACAGTGTATAGGGACAGATATTTAGGAGGCGTTGAAAAGCGTAATGCCACGTAATCAAACCAGTGGGAGACAGTCGCTACCCTTCCCATAGCCTTAAATGCTTTTATTATTAAAAAGAGAGAGGGAGAAAGACAGTAAATCAAGCATTTAGCCTGAGATCTTAGGGAAGAAAAAAAAAAGCAAAAAGAATAAAAAACAGACCCTCAGGAAAACAGGAAGGAAAAAAAAACAATAAAGGCAGAAATAAATGAATTAGGAAATAGAAACACAGTGAAATTAGCGAATGTATCCAAAAGCTGATTCTGTTTTTAAACAAACAATAAAGTAGACTAACCTCTGGCAAATCTATTGGAGAAATAAAAGAGCGAAGAGAAAAAAATAGAAATGAGACATTGCAATAGATAGATTTTTTTAAAAAATAAAACTGGATGCACAGGAACCTCAGTTACATGATTGCTTTTCTGAGTGTGTATTTGTTGCCAACTGAGAAGAAATCTGTGATCGTTATCAGGGCATTGCGCCCCTACCCCCCAAAACACTGGTCTCAAGTGTTTTTGCCGGGTAATTATTCCCAGTTTGATGATGTTAATAACACTAGACTATTCCATGGCTCAGCACAAGATGGAGGGCTCACCGATTCATCCTACAAAGCAAAATAAGCCTGGTATTAAACATGACAAAGAGACCATATTAAAGAATGAAGATGCCATGTCGGAAATGGAATTCAATACTGTATTAAATAAGTCATCCACCATAACCCAGCGGGGCAAGGTGGTGGTGGGGGCGGATTGTCGATACGAGGGAAGCTTAATATAGTAACTACGTCATACTAATGGGTTACAGAAGCAAAACCGATGGATTCCAATATCTGCATGGGGGAAATTGATTGAAATCAAACAGCCGTTTCTGCTTAATCGATACACCAAAACAGGGAACAGAAGGGCGCATTGTTAGCGTGCCTAAGAATATCTATTTCAAACCAATATCCACTGTTAGAGCTGACCGGGAACCAGCAGCGGCATCCCTGTCGGAACCAGGGACAGCGCAGGGGGCCTGCCCACACCGCCTCTGCTCAACGCTGCTTTTTAAACGCGAGTCGCCAGGGTGGTTCGGAAACAGAAACGAATCCTAAAGAGGGAGGAAGGGTAACCGTATGTACAATTTATACCAAGCCCGGAGCTGGAGGTGGGTTTCCAAAGTTTAATATTATTTTTTTAATCTTCACCCAAGGGTACGTTTATTGATTTGATAGAAACTTCAATGCGAGAAACGTCAATCGGTTGCTTACCTGACCTGGATCGAACCCACAACCCAGGCATGTGCCCTGACCCGGAATCAAACCCGCAACCCTGTGTGTGTGTGTGTGTGTGTGTGTGTGTGTGTGTGTGTGTGTACATACTTGAAATGCAAACTTGAAACTATATATATATAAACTTGAAAATACCAGGTATTTTTTAAACTTGAAGGCCAAGATTTGCTCCGTGAGGTCCAAGACCGGGTCAATTCACTGCATGGCAGATACTATCCTGAATTAACATTTGTTGAACACGTGAATGAATGCAGTGCAAGTTTCCAAAGTACAATGCCAACTTTCACCTTTTATTTATTTATTTTTAAAGATTTTACTCATTTATTTTAGACAGAGGAGAAGGGAGGGAGGAAGAGAGGGAGAGAAACAGCAATGTGTGGTTGCCTGTCACGTACCTCCTACTGGGGACCTGGCCCGCAACCCCGGCATGTGCCCTGGGAGGGAATCAAACCAGCGACCCTTTGCTTCACAGGCCGGCGCTCAATCCACTGAGCCACACCAGCCAGCCAGGGCTCCAATTTTCACCTTTTAAATGAGCAAGAGTTTTTTTCAAAGTCTCGTTACGAAAATGTTCGAATATGTTAGAAGTGGAAAGAGCTGTGCCGTAAATACTCACACACCCGTGACTAGACACGGCAGAGACTAACGGTTGTCGTTTCTGCTTCGTCTGTATGTGTGTGTGTGTGTTTCCCGGCGTCATTCTGGAGTGCAGAGCACATGCCACTTCTCCCCTGACTCCTGGAGCTGGAGAGCCGTCAACCTCCCAGGATTCAGCAATCTGTGCAGAGTGTGGAAAGCTGCTCCACTGTGCCCCAGGGGCATCTCTGCACATTGTCCTTGTCCTTGAGAAGGCATTCAAGGGTCCCGGCCATGACCTCCTGACGCGAAAGAGAGACAAAAGTGTGCACTTGCTGAGTGGCAGGCCCTATGCTGGGTGTTTTTCTGTTGGTCTCCTGTCGAGCCCTCTCCACAATGGTATGAAAGGAGCATTAGGCCCGTTTTGAGGGAAGTTGAAGTTCAAAGAGGTTAAGTAACTGGCCCAGGTCCACACAATGGCATTATTCAACCCCGGCCCATCTGACGCCATCGGATTACCCAACACGCGTCTCGTCCCTGCGTTGTCTCCCTGCACGAACGCGTGACGGCTTCCGTGGACAGCGCGAACACCTTGGCAGCAATCTGAATGCTCAGTGCAAGGGTGGGCAGGCGCGCGGCGCTCTGCACACTCCCGTGAACCTGTGTGTTCATGAACGTGGTTACTGGTGACGGACAAGCAGCGTGGACAGCTGCTCGCGTCGCCCTGCAGGACGCCAGGTCGTGCACACCCCGAGCGAAACCATGCTGAAGCCGCGGGCTTGGAGACCACCAGGAAGAGACACACAAGGCGTGGTCAGGTTAGGGTGAGGAGGAGCATACTTTCTTTTTTCCTCCTCCTTTATCCTTTTCAAACTCTTTGCAATGGGTGGTTTTGTTAATTCTTTAAAGATTTTATTTATCTTTAGGGAGGGAGAAAGAGAAGGAGAGAAACATCAGTGCGTGGCTGCCTCTCGCATGCCTCCCACCAGGGACCTGGCCCACAACCCAGGCATGTGCCCTGACTGGGAATCGAACCGGTGACCCTTTGGTTCACAGGCCAGCACTCAATCCACTGAGCCACTCCAGCCAGGGCTGGTTTTATTAACTTTATAATACAAAAGTTTAATCAAGAAAAGCGCTTTACACCCACTTTACAGTTTTGTAAGCTTGTGATGGGGGAAGGCTCTGCTCTGCTTATTGCAGTTTTTCTTTCTTTTTTTTTTTTTTAAGTTTATCGATTTTTAGAGAGAAACGTCGATGTGTTGTTCCGCTTATCTGGGCGTTCATTGCTTGATTCTTGTACGTGCCCTGACCAGGGGCCCACCTGCCACCTGGGCGTGTTGGGACGACACTCTAGCCATCCGAGCCCGCCAGACAGGACTGCTCTGGTTTTCAGTGCCCGGCCCCCTGCCTGGCAGGTAAGAGATGCAATAAGCGTGCTGGCCGAGTGCCCACCAGGAAGCCTCTCAGAGAGCCTTGTCCCAGGAGCTCGCTTGCAGAGAGCTCCTGCCAGCTGGCCTACCCACCAGCAGGTGCGGGCCAGGTGTGTGTCGTGGGGTGGAGCAGCTGCAGGGTCATTAGCTCTCCTGGTCCAACCAGAAAGGCCCTGAAAATGAGTGGGGCCATTCCGGCCCTTCGGCGTCACCGGGGGCATTTAGCGCTGTAAGAGCCGCGTGGAGTGGACAGACTCCAGCTCACCTGGAAACAGGCTCGGCATCATTCTCAGCCTTCCAAGATCGATGACGATGACGCAAATCGTTGTTATCTATTGAGGGCTCGCTAGAGGCCAGGCGAAGGGCGTTTGCCAAAAACCATTCCCTCGTTTAATTTTTTGTCACGACCGTAGGAATTAGTGACTGTTATCTTCGTTTTATAGATGAGGAAGCTGAGGCGCCGGCGCACGAGTTCCAGGGTCAGGCTGGGTTTTGCTGAGAATGTGACCTTCGGCAAAAAGACCAGCCTCTGGGCTTCAATGTCCTTGTCCAGAACGGGGACGGCTGACATCAGCTGAGGTTTCCTCCGCAGTAGGCCCGGCTGTGTGGAGAGTGTGAGTGCCGGGACTTTGCGACGCCCTTGCTCGAGTGGAAGAAACCCAGTCAGTTCTGTCTGGGCTTGTTTTGCTTTTCCAAGACCAGGATTTTGAGCCACTAGGGTCACACCCCATTACTCCTGGCTCCTGTACTGCAGGGGCGTTTGTAGGACCCCTCCCCCGCCACGGGCGATTCTCTGCTGAGGGGAGACTGTTAAAATGCAGTTCCCCGTTTCCAGCCCCAAATCCACAGGATCTGGGCAGGACCCACGGCTCAGCATCTTAGAATACCTTCCAGGGGTTCCCGACTGTCAGTCTTGGGGCCCACTGGGCCCAAGCATGAATGGTTATAGCGGCCTTTTTCTTCTGATTAAACCTGCCCGCGCTTTGGGCTGGTCTCAACGAAAGCCCGTGTTCATCTGCAGGAAGCCAGCAGCGTGTCAAAGGTGGTTAAGGACGGGGGGTTCTGTTCTCCCTCCTGAGCATTTGTGACTTTCCCGTGGACAGAACCCTGCAAACAAACCCCAGCCTTCCGGAGCCCGGCAGGCCGTGGGTAGTTGAAAGTAAATTCCAAGAACACTTAAGAAACTTAAAGGCATTATTTTCTGTTTTTAAGAGAGAAGAAAGGAAGGCGAGATGACCATGGAAAATTGAACACCCCTCTCCCCAAAACGTGGCAATTAAGAAATCACATTTGAGATATTAGGAAAAAGCAAATATGAGGCTCTCTTACCTATGGGTAGAATCTACTTCCAAGAGGAAATAGATACATCTGCGTTTTAAATTCTTAAATTTAGAAACACTCTCATATATTCTGAAACCAGTAACATACAAAAGTATGGGCGTCATGGACCGGAGCTGTTCTGCATGGTGTTACCTGGCCAACGGGAGCTGGGTGTGTGGACATTGAGAATAATGCTTAGAGACTTTTATAGTTTGACGTTGCCGTGACAACGTGGCCCAAGTGGGTGATTGGCAGCTGCGTCTTGAACAGGGTGGGCATCCTGGACCTCCTGCGGCCAGGAGCTGCCTTGAGGGATTCAAATAAAACTGATCCTCCACCGCAGGGAGTTTGGGACGCACTGGGCGTGTTGAGAGTTTGAGTGGCAGAAGAACTAGGGAGAGGTGGAAGACTGCGCACTCTGACCTGCAATCCCAGCAGGCCTGTTCCTGCAGAAGGGAGTCAGCTGCCTCGCCAGCTGGCCACTGCATTTTGAGCCCATCCACATGTCCCCGAGGACTCGTGGGAACCCTGGGCGGGATGCGTCGGCCCGCCATTCAGCGAGCGAGGTGGTTTCAGACCTGGCCCCAGGACCTGGCCAGTCCTGGCATGTGGCCTGGTCCGCTCACTCTCTGTCTTTGTGCCTCAGGACTCGGAAAACAGGGAGTGAGCCCTGGCCCGTGTGGCTCAGTGGGTCGCAGCGTCGTCCTGTAAACTGGAAGGTCCTGGGTATGACTCACGGTCAGGATACACGCCTGGGTTGTAGGTTCGGTCCTGCGACCGAGAGCCTGCGAGAGGTGGCCGATTGCTGTTTCTCTCCCTCAGGAAGGGCCCTCGCCCGAGAGACAGGAACGAGATAGCACACCAGGGGCTCAGCGCGCACTGCCTGCCCAGGGGAAAGGAAGGGATCTTTGGGTTGCTTTGTCTACGTTACTTGAAAGAGTGGATTGCATTGTGCGTCTCCAGGAAGTTGCCAGCTGTCCTCCCACTTCCGAATTACTGTGTGTGTGTGTGTGTGCGTGCGCGCGCGCGCTTTCTGCGCCTGTGCTGCTGCCGCTGCTGCTGCTGCTGCTGGTGGGGTTGTCAGGAAACAGCCCTTGGTTTCCTGCTGGTTAAGTCAGTTCCCGAAGGGTCCTCCCTAGAGCAGCCAGGGGGGGCCTGGCCTGCGGCCCGGGCCTTGTTCTGGCCCTGCCTGGGGCCCCTGGGTTCCGCCTTCCTCGGGTTTTGCCGGCAGGTGCATGTCCTCTGCACACCTTGCACCTGAGGGGACTTAGGCCTCTTTCAAGTCACCCCCAGGTTGGGCCTAAGGGAGTTTGGTCACCTGAACTGTAAGCCCCCCGAGAGGACGCTGTCAGGTCCTCTGCCCCTTCGGAAGAGGCCTGAAGGCAGGAAGGAGCCCAGGCTGGGGGTAGCAGACCCCAAGATTTCCCTGCAAGTCTGCAGGGCCCCTGTCTTTGATCTTCAGAAGGAAGGTTCTGGAGGGTGGAGAGGCCAGCAGAGTGTTGGGATTTGGGGTCCCTGGCCTGTGAAGGACCAGCAGAGAAGGGGTGCACCTCCAGGGGAGGGGCTGGGGTTGCCATGGCCCCAACCCCCGCACTCCCTGCTGTCAGCGAGGAGCCGAGGCTCCCACAGAAGGGGCGTCTCCTCTCTGCACCGAGGAGCCCAGCCGCTCCAGGACATGGACCCGGCGCCTCCGGGTCTCCCGGGACAGGGCAGGTATCCTCAGGCCGGCGCTCGGGCCTCGGCACGCCCCATGCTTCCTGCACGCAGCAACACGGCCAGGGCCCCGCTGCGCCTGGTGTGTGCACGCCCTCCCAGCGCCTCACGGGTTTCATCCCTCTCATCCCAGCCGGCCCTGCTCTGCAGCTGGGGCGGGAAGCCCTGTGCTTGCTCAGCCCTGATGGCTGAGTCAACAACACTGGGGACGCGTGTTTGGTTAGCAAACAGGGCGCAGCCGCGGAGCCGGACCACTGCCTTCCTGCTCCCGCCTCTCGAGCGAAACGTCCTCTGCAAAGGTCACCAGGACCGGCTCCTTCACGTGGGAGGCCGGAGATGAAATGAAAATGAGGCCTCTTGTGTGAAAACGAGTGAGAATTTCGGGTCGGGGACAGCAGAGCCGTGAAACCCAGGCGGGTCCCTCCTGAGCCTGGGGCTTGGGGTGCGGGGACAGCACCCCGGGCTCAGCGCGCCCTGCCCTTGTGAAAACCCAGTGACAGCACCGGGCTTCTTTTTGGTCAAAGAGAGACTAACATCCAAACCAGCTGAGGCCTGAGGCCCGGCCTCTGCACCCAGGCCCCCTGGGGTGGCTTTCGTCCAGGTCTGGAGTGACTTCTGCTTCTCCTTTTTGTCCTTCTCTACCCATTTCTCCCTTTCCCTGTGAACTCAGACAGCCTCCAGCCAGGCCCTCCCTCCCATTCCTTCTCCTTTCTTCCTCCTCCTCCCTCCTTCTCCGTGTCCCTCTTCCTCTTTCCATTGGTGTTTACTGGAGGAAAACCCTTCCCGGGTTCTCTGCGTGACATTTCTCAGCCCTTCGCGGTGTCCTGTTTGATTTCCACGTCCCTCCTTGGACACCGAAGCCTCTCACTAGAGTGGCTCAAGCGAGCACCTTCCCCTCACCCCTGCCCCGTGAGGGACGCCCCTTCAGTGGCCTCTGGCTCTGTCCAGATGGTCTCTGGCCATCGCCACTCACCACCTCCCCCCACCTCAGCTGCCAGCCCTCCTGGCCACAGTGGAAAGAAAGCTGGCTTCATTCTTCCTTGTGACACCCCATGGGCCCCAGTGACAGACCTGGTCCAGGTTCCCAGTGACCAGGCCTAGGGCCGGGGGATGGGGCTGTGAAGGGGTTAAACAGATAAGCCCAGGGGGGCACTGCCCAGCCCTCTGTCACCCTCTTCACACTGTCACCAAAGGATTTTCACCACGGCCACCACAGAGCGACACATCCCCTTTGCCTAAAACTCTCCTCTGGTTTCCCTGCTGTCCATGAATGGCACCTGAGCCCTGTGGGAGGCCTTCAAGGCTCTGCCCTCCTGCAGAGCGGCGGGCCAGGGGCCAGGGAGTCGCTGAAAAGACACTTGAGCCACACCTGGAAGAATGCAAGAGGTTTGGGAGGTGGGGCCCTTATAAGGAAGGGATGTCCCGGAGGCCAGCCAGAAGGCGGAAACCGGGAATGGCTGGGAGGACATGGCAGCGTGATCCTGGTGAAGTCCAGCTCTGCTCGGAGGCCCCGGCCCCGTGGGAGGTGGTACTCAACCCTGGTGCGCCTGCCAATCACCCAAATTACCAAAGTCGCTCGGGGTGGGCCCATGGGGTGTGTTTGCGTCAGTTCCCCTGTGCGCACTTCAGGAAGGTGGCAGAAAGCAGTTGCTGGGCCTTTCCACAGCAGGAATGCGCTGGCATTCTGTGTTGTGGGAAGCCTGCCCCGCTCGATCCGCCTGGAGCCCTTGGCCAGGGAGAGCCGAGTGAGCGAGCGCCAAGCAGAGATCAGGCCCCGGGAGAGTCAGCCGGAAGGGACCCGGTTCGAAAGAGGAGACCGAGGCTGGATCACCAGCAGGAGCATCGCTTTCCTGCATTGGGCCCCTTGGTAACCGACCAAAGACAGGCCCACCGCACGCACAAAACTAGTCGCAGCCCATTTCCTCGTAACTTCTGATTTGGAAAATGCCCAGCGTGACAAGCAAAGCGAAGAACCTTCATCTAGATACTACAGTTGTTACCATTTTGCCACGTTTCCTCTGTCTCGCTCTCTTTCCAGCGGTACTCCTGCATCGCTTGCAAGTGAGTTACGGGGGGCACAATGCTTCACCCCTAACTACTTTGGCAAGGACTCTTCCCTACGAATTACAGCCTGATCATCCCAGCTAAAACGTGGCCCGTAGTTAATAATACCATCTAAAAGGTGGCGCTATTCAAATTCCCCCCAGTTCTCTTCCCAACGTGTTTTTTAGGCTCTTGGCCTGATGCAGAAAGGCTCATGCGTTGGCATTGGGTTGTTGGGTTCCCTTTACATCTTCTCATCCAGAACGGCACCCCTGCTTTGGGCGTGCGGCATTGGCTTTGAGAGGCCAGCAGGCCGGCTGTCTCCGAGAACGGGCCGTAGCTTTGTCTGAGGACGTTCAAGCTTGCAGCATTGGGAAACTCCCCCACTAAGTTGCTTCACTGTGTCTGAAAAAATCCTAAGGTGGCAAGTACAGTTGAGAGTACCTCCTTTGTCCCCTGAGTGAGCCATAGGATGTCCTGTCCCACCAACCAAGAAGAGGAGGCTTTAGTAACGTTATTTATAAAATGTTGCAGCAGACCGAGGGTTATTTCAGTTGACTGCACAGCAAGCGGAGCCCTTGCTAGGCTTGGGCCGGCGTTCTCCTCCTTCAGTGGATGGGTGGGATTTGGGGAGGCTGAGCTCATGCCCAGGTCTGTGGCGTTAGAACCGGACCAGAGCCCGGCCTCTTGGACCCCCTGTACCCACCCTGGGCCTCGCTGCAGTGGCAGCTGGAAGATGGGACAGAACAGATACCTTGGCAGTGCTTGCCCCAGGACTGGCTCGGTTACAGGGCAGCGTCACCGAGCCCTGCACCCACCCCACGCATCGCTGAGCGCTAGACAGAGAATATTGAATGTGCTCTAACCTGTCTTGGTGACTACGAGTCACGGTGATGAGTTTAGTCACTGAACCGTGTCCCGAGGTGCTGGAACAGCTTGCTCCACCCTGCAAGCTCCCGGGCTGCCATTTGGTCATTTTTCATCCTGCACCCGAGCGGGCAGCTGTCACCGCCCCCTCCAGCAGCCCTCCCGCCGCCCTGCTCCTCCTCCGAATTTGCATCTTGCCTCTGCTGTGGTCCGGGAAGCCAGGGGAACAGGTCCCAAGGCTCAGAGGGCGGGCGCTATGCAGGGCGGGAAGAGTGGCGGTGATACTGGGGTGGGGGCCCTCCGCACAGAGGGGTGCTGCTGCTGTTACATGTGTCAAGTTCAAAAGACCTGGGGGGGAAATGGTACTATCCAGCGGGTGCGGCTGGTGAGAATGGGAGCGTGCGTGTGGGAGTGCCAGAGCAGGAAGGAGGGCACCTCGGGGCCACCATGGCCACGATGCCCAGGGGCCACGCAGGCTCGAGCTGGGCCGTGGTGACCGGGTCCCAGGGCTCAGGCTTGCACGCCAGCCGAAAACCACGTGGCCGAAAACAGACGTCTAAACATATGGCGTCAATAAACGTAGTTCACTACTGTACATGTGTTTGGTCTCTAGCTTACTTTACTGTAAGAATTCGGTCTATAATTCACGTAACAGACAAAATACGGTAACCGGCTAGGCGATCGGGAAGGCTTCTGGTCAACAGAAGGCAATTGGTAGGTACAGTTCTGGGGAATCAACAGTTATATGTGGGTTTTGGGGTGCATGAGGGGCGGGGTTTGGCACCGCACAGCCCCGGGTTGTTCAGGGTCAAGTGTGTTAAAATAACTGCACGTGCCTCCTCTGGAAAGGCTTCCCTGACCCCCCGCCCCCCGCCCCACACGCCCAAGGCTGTCCCTCCTCTGGGCCCCCACCACCTGTTCTCCGGTCTGGTCTTCACACAGCCCAGCTCACACTAAACCGTAACCCTTGTTTCCTTGCCTGTCGCCCCCGCCACACGGGGAGCCCTCGCGTGCAGGGCTGGGTCTTGCTCACACCTAGGAAAGCGCCAGAGCTGGCCGGCACTTGGCGGGCGGGCGGGCGGCGGGCGGCACGCAGGCTGGCTGGAGTTTGCACCTGTTGGATTGCTATGCAAGAGCCATGTGCTCCCAGTGGTTCGGTGACATTTCTGACCCTGTGCTCCGGGGCATTTTCCCCGGGTCCCTTCTCTCGGTTTCCTTGTTGGGCGTGGAGCCTGTTCCAACTTAAGGGCATCCTTTCCCGGAGGCAGCTGCCCAAGGCAGGGTGTCCTTCCCCAGATCTGTGGTGTCCACAGCCCTCTGTCTCACACACACACACACACACACATCCCCCACGAGATTGGCCTCAAGCCTCTCAGGGCTCCGGCGTTGGGCCGGTCCTCCTCACCTTATGATGCCAGCCCGGGCTGCTGCGCTCCACACAGACTGACTGCCCGATTCATCCACCAACCAGCCAGCCTTCCCCTACTCAGCCTCTCTGTCCCCAGGCACTGCTCACGGCCCTGCGTCCAGGTGGCCCCGTGTCAGGTTCCGTCTTGACTCACTGAGGGTTGAAAAACGCAGCAGGAGTAAGAGAAGCAGAGGCCAAAGGGGGCCAGGGTTGTTCACCTGGGATCCCAGAGGGACGTCCCGGGAGACGTTCAGTGACTAGGCTGAGGGCTGAGTGTGTGCCGGGCCCGGCACACGGGAGATACCCAGCGACAGCTGAGGTCGGAAGGGTGGAAGTGCACACCCAGGCCTGTCCTCAAAGAGGCACTTGGGGTTCTCTGGGGACACCCATCTGCCTTGTAATTGTTGGGCCTTAGCTAACTCAGGGAAATGCCGGTCTGCGATCACAGGAAGCCTCTCTCTTGTAAGGACACTGATTGGACAGTTGGCAGCCAGGGCAAAAGACCAGAGCAGCCTGCAGCCTGTCACCTTCCTGGATGGAGGGCCTGGCCTGAGCAGTTGCCGGAGAGGGCACCCCCGCCCAGGCCCGTACGTGGGTCGTTCGTTCCACACGTGCCGAGGGCTGCCCCCCGCGTGCAGGCCCTGCAGCTGGAGAACGGAGGACACCTAGCCCGGCCTGCGGACCCACCCCCTGCGCCCTCGTACCTGGGTGCCGGGCTGTCCGCCAGAACAGAGCCAAGAAGGCCAGGCCCCGGGGGACCTGTGTCCCTGTGGGGCTGTATCTCTCTGCCACAGCTCGCCCGGGGCCAACGGGAGGGAGGCCGCAGCCGGGCGGCCGGGCGGCCAGGCCAGGACCCTGACATGAAGCTGATGGCCGCCAGCCTCTGGCCCTGCTCCCCAAGGGGGAGCCCTGCCCTTGGACATGTGGCAGATTTCGGGGGAAGCCTTTAAAGCCGCTCTTGGAGTGTATTTTCGGTACTTTTCAGAATGAACGTGCCGTTCTCGGCCTCTCTCTCCCTCCCTCTCTCTCCAGAAAGGAGAGAAGGAGAAAGGAAGAAAAGGTCCCCATTGTCGCCGTGATTGGCACCTCCCGTGAATGAGGGGTCACCGTGTGGGGGCTGCTCCTTTTCAAGGCCCTGCCCGCCGCATTCACGCCGGGACGTTCTTTCTTTCAAAGCTTCTGTCTTCCTCTCCCCTTTGTATCGGTGCCCTCGTTCCCTTCACTCTCCCGCCTTTATCCCTGGCTCTCACCCGGCCCCTCGGGACCGCTCCTCTCCTCTCTTCCCCCCTTTTCTTCTTCTCCTTTTCAATTCCCCCCTTTTTTTTTCCTTTTTGGCTTTTTCTGTAACTTCTTTTTTCTTTTCTTTTTGAATAGTGCTTCTGTTTTCAAGGGACTGGCCGAGTAGAGAAGTAGGTTTATTTGAGGAAGGGAGAATGTGAATGTTTGCATTTTTCTCCACGGTTCTAAATGTGTTAAAAAAAAAAAAAATTTCACCACGCGGGAAGCTGGTTTCCTGTGGCCCCAGCAGCAAGAGGGAAGGGAACTGGTCTCCGCCAAGAGGGGCCCGTGCACCCCAGACCGGGGGGGTCCTCGCTGAGGAACCCCACATGGGTCACGAGGACAGCTGGCAAGAGGCCTGGGACAGCTGTGTGCGGGATTCAGACATGGCCCTGGGGGCCGTTTCCCTTTCTGCCCAGGCTTAGGGTGGCCTCAGCGTGAGGGTGAGGACCAGAGCGGGACGCAGATCCCCAAAACCTCCCTCCTCTGGGGGAGCCGGGCCTTTGTGGCCGTGGGGCTGAGTGGGAGGAAGAAGGCCCGGTTCACATGCAGCGCCAGGCTGGCCCCGCCAGGCCCCGGTGGTGGGGAGGCCAGAGAGCGGGACCAGCAGGAAAGGAGGAAGCGGAAATGGCAAGAAGGAAGCATGCGATGCCTGGAGTTTAGACGGGTGATGGTCGACGGAAGGTTTGACGGCTGGAAAAGGTCGCAGGCCCTGGGCAGAGACCAGCAGAGGGGAGAGTGGAAGCCTCAGGAAGAGGGCTTCTTTGAGGGAACCCCTGCAGGACGAGGAAGCTGAGGCTGAGGCCTGAGCCCCGAGCCTCTGGGATGAAGGAGGCTGAGGAGGCAGCTGGGAATGGGAGGAGGCGGAATCTCAGCCTCTGCAACCTTCGAGAGGACAGCCGAGCTTCAGTGGAGGGGACACAGAGCAGGGGCCACGGAGAAGGTGGACATGGGACAGGACCCCCTCGTTCGGGGGGGAGAGAAGGCAAGAAGTGAGGCAATGCCAGGGGCTACCCTGGGGCATGAGTGGAACGGAGGCAGGTTAGGCCCAGACAAGACAAGGCCTGTTCTGGCCCGGTTCTTCTCTGGGCAGGAGGGGCCTCAGGCTGCAGGTCTGGAAGGCCCTTCGCCCCTCCTCAGAGCACAGGACAAAGGGCCAGGTCTGCACCTCTGGGTCCCCGGCCACAGGAGCCACAGTCGAGCCCAGAATCGCCCAGGGTCCTTAGGAAGCATCTCTGGGAAGGAGCCCTGGGGTGTGAGTGGCGGGGGCGGGGGGGGGGTGGGGGTCGGGGATTGGAGCGAGAGTCCCAGGCCTGGAGGTCCGGGCTCCTAAGAGCCTGCAAGGGCAAACCCCGAGGCTGCACCCTCTGCCACGCCCTGCACAGCCGGCCTGAGTATTGTCAGAGTGTGACTTGAATTTGTCCACAGTTATGGACGGGGTACAGCCAGCACACAGCCCAGTGAGGTGGAAAGCCCCATACAACGAGGGGTCCATCTCCCGCCCCTCGGAGCACAGGGCGTGGAAGGCAGGGGACGGTACCTCCCCAAGGAGACCTGGGGCAGTGCCCGAGCCAGACCCAGGACAGGTGGGCCAGTGTGCAGGCTCCCAGGTGGTGACTGGAGAAGGTCTGAGAAGCAGGTCCGAACCCCCGTGAAGAGTTTAGATCCATTCAAGGGGACCCTTGTTGAGCAGCTACCGTGTGCCTGTTTGAAGGACAACACGCTCTTCAGAGGACAAGCCAGGGCTCTAAGAGGCTGGGAAGGGCTGTGCCCTCCCTCTGGGTCTGGTTACTGAGACTGCTGAGCTGTGGATAAGGGCGGTCAGGGGCGTGGTGGACTACCCAGGGATTTGTGCTCGACGGCTGGGGAGCAGGTGCATCCTTGAGGACGCGCCAGATGGGGCAGGCCACCACCGCCCTTCCTGGCCCTGCCTGCTTCTCAGGCACCTGCTGGCAAACCTGGAGGCTGCCGGAGCAGGCCTGGCTGCCCAGCAGGTTTTTCCGGTTTGGGCAAGAACACCTCCTTACACCCCATTAAGCACCCACAGCAGCCCTGGAGATAAAGGCAGCCCCCCTCTGGGGGTGCGGGGCAGACTGGGTCTGCGTTTGGGAACAGGCTTTGGAGGCAGACAGGTTTCTGGGGCTCCGTGTCCAGGGCGGCAGAGGACAGAAGCCGGGGGCGGTCCATCCCCCTTCCAGGACGGGCATCAGGAAGCCGGGCTCCTCCTGTAACTAGCTTCATGGCCCCGGGCATGTTCCCGAACGCTGCCAGGTTCTGCTGGAAGGACCTGGCATATTTTCCCGGGCACCACCTGCGCACTTAGTGAGATGAAAGTAGCAGAGGTGGGATTTGAACTGCGGACCTTCGGATTCCAGAGTCTGGGCTCTAAACTGGTGCTTCTCATCCTGTTTCTTAAATTACCGTGTGTAATCCTTGCAGACCACTGTTTCATCAACCCCTCCTGGATGCCAAGAGCAATATCGCATTGCCGTGAAAGTTGAGCGCAGTCCCGGGGAGCCTGCTCTGAAGGCGGTCTTAACCTGTCTGTGCCTCAGTTTCCTTCTCTGTGGGGCGGCGGTGACGGTGGGAGCACCAGCCACACAGACAGTGGTCCCTGTTACATTAGCGCACGTAGCATTGGCCCGGGCTGGCGCTGTAGCTCTCAGGACAGACAGACAGCCAAGCCTGTCTGCTCAGGTTGGGGTTCTGTGATCTAGGGAACGAGAGTAAGAGCGCTGCCCCCACTTGGTGGCGTCACGCCTGGGAAGGGCTTTGTAAACTGTGGAGGGCTGTGCCCGGGTGAGCGGGCGTGCTCATTGCCCTGCCCGGCCCGTCTTTTTCTGAGTCCCACGGGGAACTAGTGTTTCATTGAGCGCTTTGGCTCCCGGAGGCGGGCCCTGAGCGCGCCTGGACCAGGGCCCTGCCTGCCAGCCCTCGCTGCCCCACAGGTGCGCACACGGGCTCCCGCCCCTCCCGTGGGCTCCGTCCCTCCCCTCTCTGAAAGCACCGTTCGGCAGGCAACCGAGACGTGCGTCCTCTCGTAGCTCCCGCTTGCGGCTGACGGCAGCCTGTGTGTGGACGGCTGCGTCTGGTGTATGCACACGCCTGTGTGTACACTGTCAGCCTCAACGCTCCACCAGCTGTCCCTCCCCCCGGAGAGCCAGGGAGGCATTACGTGAATGAGAGAGGCATTCTGGACTCCTCTCCTGGCATAAATCCGTCCTCGCCTCGGGTGTGTGGGTGACTGCAAAATCAATGTTGATTACGACAGCGGCAGCTTCGGGAGGCGGTGGCGGCAGCGGCTGCCAGGGCCTCTGCTGGGACCCAGGCCTGGGATGAATCATCACGCCGGCTGCTGGGCGGGCGGGGAGAGGGCTCCGCGCCCAGGCCACGCTCCTCGCCCGGCTCGTCCCCCTGGGCACGCCTCTGTGTTCCCGCCACCCGGCCTTGGTGCATGGAATGCCGCCCGTCACACCTCCCAACAGTGCCGGGAAGTGGGCACCATGATCCCATGCCCCAAAGGGGGAGACTGAGGCACACGCAAACCCACGTGTAGGGGCAGGGCCAGATGCCACGGTGCCTGCTGCGCCTCGGTTGCCTCCCGCGTGCCAGTTGACACGCAAGAACGTTCTGACCCCTTACGCTTCAAAAAGGAAGAAAAAAAAAAGCAGCAAAGTGACTTGATTCTCTTGTGGTACCCCGCATGTTTATTGCTTATTTCCTGTCTGGTGTTTTGCTCTGCTGTTCCGTGGTTCTCGTCGCTCTAACCAAAAAGGTCCCCGAACATGGGGATCTTTGTGTCCCACCAGCAGCCAGCACCGGCCTGGCCCCCAGGAGTAGCAATAGTAATAACGATACCGTAATAATAATCATCTCCGGTCACGGAGCACTTACTGTGCACTGGCCTCATTAGTTCCTGTATCTCCTTTGTATAAAAAGCAAAGCGTCTAGGTCAGATCCAAGGACTCTGCCCGTCCGCCGCTCTGCCTTCTGTGCCTTGGTTTCCCCTCCTTCCCTGTCAAGTGGATTTTGCTTTCAAGATTCCATGCTTTATATCCGTGATCTCATCAGACACAGGCCCGGCTGGATGGATGAGCTCTGTCCACGGTGGGTCCTTTGCACATCACTGTCCCCACCTCAAAGGCAAGGAAACTGAGTCCCAGGAGGGTGGAGGGACTTGCCCCGGGCCACATGGCTCACTGAGGCAGAGCTGGGTCCCTCTCCTCTCTGTCCTGCTCCTGGGGTTCCTGGGGTGCTAAGCCAGGCTTTTGTGGGGCGGGGAGCAGAGCTACCAAGTCCTTGGCACGTCTGTGGGCTCCGAAGGCCTGGACGCTGGGCCTTCCGAGCTGCGTCAGACAGGCAGGCCGGAGCTGCCGCAGGGACACCTGTGGGTGCCAGGGCTTCGGGGGAGGCCACCCCACGTGAAGCTGCTTCCTTTTCTCAGAGGCAGTTTAGGGTCATGGCAAAGAGTGAATTTTGAAGAACGAGCGACTCTCACTATCCTGCTTGGAGTGAGAAGAGCTGGGGACCCTGGGCAGCCGCTCACCGTGTGCCGAGGGCTGAGGCCTGCGTCTCACTCCCACCAGGGGCTCCAGGCGGGTGGGCTTCCCTGGACTGCAGGGAGTTCCTGCCGCAGCGGCACTGAGGGGTAAGGCTGGGCCTCGCACCCACCATCTAGGTTTTGCTCTGGCTTCATCCTGAGGCGCCTGCAGCGTGGGGTGCTCAGCCCAGGCTCGGGGCGGGAGGCTGAGCTCCCTAGGGTGCCGTCCCCACCTAGGGGACAGCAGCTTCCCTCGGCCGGTTAGAGGTGAGATCAGTCGAGAGCCCGCAGGGTGGCAGGCAGGGGGTCTATTCCGGAATTTCTGGCGTGACCCTCGGAGATGACCCGAGAGAAAGAAAGCTGGGACTGAGCTGGAGAGGCCCGGCTGATGAAATGGCGTTTTGTGTGTGTTTTCCTTTTCCCTCCTTCCTTCCACCTTTTTTTTTTTTTTAAAGCAAGAGATAAATAAATGTCGCCCTGAGATGACAAGAGAACATTGAAGGAGATGAAAGGGGAGTAAAAGGGAGCGAAAGCCCAGAAGCAAAGGACGGAGGGGCCCTGGGACCACGCACCGCGAGGAGGGGAGAGATGAAAGAGGGAAAAGATGGGACCGCAGGACCAAGCGGCAGAGCGGAGGATGGGGTTGCCACGGAAACGGAAGGAGGGGAGGAATGGAGGGAGAGGGAGGCTGGATGGAGAAGGCCGAGGGCGCTGCACGCATGGGAGGGGCTGCAGACCAGCTCGATGAGCAGGGAGGGAAGCCGGGAGGGCCTCCCAGGGCTGAACCGGGCCCCACTGTGGGGAAACTGAGGTCGGCAGAGGAGGAAGATGCAACCCAGAAAGCTCATCACTGCCCGGACCTGGCAGGGTGGAGGGGGCTGGGACTGCCTCTCTCCCAGCCTTGGTTTCCACATCTGGGAAGGAGAAGTGGGGCTCCCCGCCCCAGAGGGCTGCCTGGGAGCCTCGTCGCGGGACCTGACCGAGTCCCAGCCCGATGAAGGCGCCTGGTGCTCCTTCACCATGGCTCTTGTCTTTGTCCCGTGAACTTGGGAGCCCAGGTTTGCTTGGTTTTTCCCCCGTTGGGTCAAGCTGGTGATCATGGTGTCCAGCGTACTGAACCTGGGTGGGGGACAGAGGTGCTTTTTGCCTGTGGGACGGAGTCTTCCTGAAACTGCCCCTGGACGCAGGCACTGCGCCCGAAGCTCAGGGAAAGGAGGTGCAGGGGGTGTTGGGTGGCTCCTAGGCCACGTCCTAGAGACTCTGCGACCTGGAGGTCGCCCTGGGGTGCAGGCACGTCTGGGGCGGAGGCGAGCACACTTGCAGAAGGCTCAGGCAAGGGTTTCTCCCGCATCTCATCCATCCATCCACCCATCCATCCATCCTAGGCCTCAGGGAGCACGTTGGTTCCTTTCCCCTTTCCTTCTCGTTGGGCCCGCTCTGCTCACCTCTGACCCATAACCAGATACAGTTGTGAGTCCGGGGACGGTACCAGGGTTCTCCGGAGAAATGGAAACAGTAGGATTTACATATACACACAAAGGGAGAAGTTTATTTTAAGGAATTGGCTCCCACGATTGTGGGGGCTGACAAGTCCGAAATCTGCAGGGAAGGCCGGAAACTTGGGCGGGATTTCTGGGACGCGGTCTTGAGGCAGAATTCCTTCTTATCTGGGAGATTTCAGTTGGTCTCTTAAAGCGTCAACTGCTTGGAAGAGACCTGCACTCGTTAGGAAGGGTAACCTGTGTTCTTTGAAGTCACCTGGTTGTAGGAGTTAATCACATCTACACAGTTAGCTCAGGGCGACACCTAGATGAGCCTTTGGACCAACCGCTGGGCACCACAGCCTAGCCAAGTCCCACGCGACTTTAACCCGACCTTCCCAGGCTGTGGAAGACGCCCTTGCCCTGCCCCAGAAGCTGCGCCTGATCTTCTGGTGTGAGGATACTCACCCGCTGCAGGGAAGGGCAGTCCTGGCAGAGGGATCAGCCTGTGCAAAGGCCCTGAGGCAGGAAACAGCCGTGGGGGATACAGAGGAGCAGGAAGGTTAATTAATGGGGGGTCAGGTGGAGCCTAGTTGGGGAACTTCACCCTACTGGACATGAGGCTGAGGGAGGGCGTTCTAGTCCTGCTTCACCGTCTCACCGTGTGGCCTTGGACTTGTCTCTTCCCTTCCCTGGGGCACAAAGAACTTCAGGCCCGCGTGTGGCGTGTGGGAGGGTGGCACACTGGGGTGGCTCAGCCGGTCTGTCCGCAGAGAAAAGGGGAAGCTGAGGCAGAGAGTCCTCTGAAGAAGAGACTCACCCTCCCCTGGGGCACCCCCCACCCCCCACGGCCCCTTCCACTGCAGAAGCGAGACTGAGGTTTGCACAAGCCTCCTGATTTTGCTTTCGCTTCCTCTTCCTGCCTGGGGACGTGAGCAGAGCTTGCTTTTACGTCTGTGCTGAGGAGACAAGGAGGGTAGGGTGGTTTTGCCGCAAGTAGACGTCCCACGGGTGATTTTACAGACATGTCCACATCTGGGACCTTCTTTCCCCTCGCTGGGCCCAGGTTCCTGCCCTGCCCGCTCCAGGTTCACCTTCTCTGGGAGCCTGAGGCTCGGGGGGACAAAGGGCCCAGAGACACACAGACACACACCCCAACAGGACAGCTGGTGACAGGGCAGAAAAGGAAGCTGGAGCCAGACCCCAGAGGTCTTGAGTGACAGGTGGGGGAGTGGGCCCCTCTGTTGTTGACCTGCCTCCCCCACCTGCACCTCCTGCCACCCAAAGATCCGGGTGCCTCAACTGTTGCCTGAGCCCACTCCGCGCAGCTCCCTGGGGGTGAGAACTTTATTTTGGTCCTCACTGTATCCCCATGAGCAAGACCAGCACCCCGGCACCGAGCAGGCACCCAGTAAATGTGTGTTGAACCAGTAACCCGGTAGCAGAACTGGCCGTTGCACCCTCTGGGCCCCCTGGGGAGTCAAAGCCAAGATGAGGGGCCCAGGGGCCACCCTGCCTTTCCCGAAGCAGCCCAGCGCCTGCTAGGCCCCTCCAAGGCAGTCATCAAAGTATATCCGTGACGTGTGCTTGGTGACATCCCAGGGCTGGGTTGGCAGCGGCCCCGAGACTTCCCATGTCTCCAGTGGGTGTGGGAGTTCGTCGAAGAATAGGCAGGGCCTGCTGGTTCTGCCTTCAAAATGATTCCTGTCCCACCAGCCCCAAGGCCAGCCAGGCCCAGAGTGTGCTGTCCACCTAGGCTCTAACCCGCTGTCTGCATTCTGGGGACCCCTGCCCCCGCCCCCAGGCCCCTGGCCCTCCCCTGCTGTCAGAGCAGGGGTGGGAGGGCTGCCTGCAGGGGTTTCAGTGAGAGGAGGCGCCGTCACCAGCGTCACCAGCGGAGACCCGGATGGGCCAGGAGACCTGTCCTGGGTCACACAGCAAGTCACTGATTCGTTTGACAAGTGTGTGTCCGTGTTTATAGCAGGAGAGGAAATCGCTGCGGGAGCCTCTGGCCCCTCCCCAGGGGCTGGCCAGGCCTCAGGCCCAGCAGAGGGGGAAGCGGGCCATGCTGAGACCAGAGAAACAGGGCAGACCTGGGCCGCGGGCTGCACCACACGGCCTTTCCTCCCTCTCCACTCTCTCCTTACCCTCCCCCCGCCCATGCTTTTGTTTCTTGGCCTCCACAGCCTCTTTCTCTCTCCCTCCCTTCCTCCCTCTCCTTCTGCTGTGGCCTCCCTTCCCCCATTCCCAGCACATGTCTTTAAACTATAATCAGGCGCCTATTCCGTTTCCTCTGTTTCCCTGTCTTTGCCATTTCCTTTCTCTGCACCCCGGGGATGGTGGGTGCCCCACTAGGAAGCCGAGCTGCACCCGATGACACCCCTCCCCTCACAGCCAAGGGCCAGCCTGAGCTTCTCTTGCCCTGGACATTGTGCAGGGCTTTTGTTCTGAGCCCAGAGCACCGGTGGCCAGGGGAGGCCACGCCCTGAGGACAGTGCCACAAGGGTGGCCCCAGGCGGAGGACAGAGCCTGGCTTGGCACGCAGGGGGTGAGAACGTGGCAGGCTCTCCAGGGCCTAAAACGGGGGCATTGTAGCCTGTGAGAAGGAGCCCGGCAAGGGGTGCGTGGGGGACCAGAAAGGTGGCCCAAGAGGAAGTGTGACATCGGGCTGTGGAGCCCCCAGCTTCCCACTAGTCACTTCCACGCGTGACAGAGAGAATGCGCATGCGGAATGCCGGCAAATACGAGGCCCTCTGCCTTCCTCCCCGTGGCCTCTGTCTCTCGCTACGCGCACGCACCGCCCGCCCGGCTGCCC